>VZRF01001728.1:9467-25307 GCA_013396875.1 Vireo altiloquus | reverse complement strand
AAAAAAAAAAAAGTATTTCGGAGGTTAATAAAACCCCATGAAACTTTAAAGACTATCTGAAGGGGAAAAGGATCCTAACTAGGACAGGTACAATGTTTTTCAGGAACCAACTTCCACTAGACCAGGTTGCTCAGAGCCCCATCCAACCTGGTTCTGAACACTTCCATGGATGGGGCATCCACAGCTTCTTTGGGCAACCTGTTCTCATCACCCTCACAGTATAGAATTTCTTCATACTACCCTCTTTCAGTTTAAAGCATTATTCCTTGTTCTATCACTACACACATTTGTAAAAAGCAAAAACCATTGCAACTGAAGTATATCTGCAGCATCATTGAACGATTACAAGATAACATTACTTGCTTACTTATATGTATTTTTAAATACTAAACCAGAATAAATTATTTAGCCTGAATCAAACAGAAAATCTGTGGGAGAATTAAAAAGCAGAACCCAAATCTCATGACTCTCAAAACCAATCTTTTTATGCATGTTAAATGATTGTGCTGATCGTTTCTATCACAGATAATGGTCCTGATTTTGGCTGAAAGAGATATTTTTCTTCTGAGTAGCTGGTACAGCGCTGTGCTTTGGATTTAAGACGAGAATAACATTGACAACACTTGTGGTTTTGATTGTCACTGAGCAGTGCTTACACAAAGTCAAGGACTTTCCAGCTCCTCGTGGTGCCCTGCCAGTGGCAGGGCAGGGGTTGCACAAGAAGTTGGAAGGGGACACAACCAGAACAGCTGACCACAGCTGACCACAGGGATACCCCAGAACACATGGCATCATGCTTAACATACAAAACCGGAGGAAGAAGAAGGAAGAAAGAGATGTTTGGAATGATGGCATTTGTCTTCCCAAGTAACCATTATACAGGATGGAATTGTGCATTCCAAGAAATGGCTGAACACCGGCCTGCCCATGGAAAGCGTTGAATGAATTCCTTGTTTTGCTTTTGCATTCATAGCTTTTGTTTTACCTATTAAACTGTCTTTAGCACAGCCCATGAGTTTTCCAGCTTTGACCCTTCTGAGTCTCTCTCCCATCCCACCATTGTGGAGAGACTGAGTGGCTGTGAGGGGCTGCACTGTCAACGGAGGTCAAACCAATACAACAGTACAAGAAAACTTAGCACAGGAATAATAAAGCTCATGGGATTCCACACAAAGAGACAGAAATAGAGTGACACAAGTAACAGCTTTAGTTAAATCATCCAAGAGTGCTACCGAATACACAAAATCTATGTCCATGTAGCACAACTTACTTAGCAAGTACACATAATTCCCAGTGGAAACATACTTTTCAAGTGGTCAATTTTAGTCTGATACAAATTTTTAGCTGTCAAGCTAAAAATGAGAAGAGTATTAAGTTATTTTAGGGAAGAGCCCAGCCAATTCTTTTTCTGAAAAGAATAATAATAATAAAAAAAAAAATCTAAATTAAAAGAAAAAAAAAATTAATGAAATCTTTATTTCAGTGTTTTCCAAGAGGATTAGACATAAATCTTGGGACAAAATTTTTATTTCAAATTTGACCACAGTTATGATTAAGCCATTCTTCAGCAAATGGTAATATTGGCTAGGTACTTACCTGTAACCCAAATGACACAACCCAAATTATTTAGTGCAAAAAGCAGTAACTGCTAATTTCTTCTGAACACTAAACTATTTTATAATAATAAGATTCTAATACAAAATATTATAACCAGAAAGTGTTTTATATTATAACATGTGCTATATACAGTACTTTACTATGGTTAGCACGTAATATAAATTGAGGGATAAACTAATTTCCTGAGAAACACTTCAGCTTGTACATTAGATGATGATTTAGTAAAGCTTATTTGATGTGCTGGTTTTGGCTTGGGTACGGTTAATTTTCTTCACGGTGGCTGGTATGGGGCTCTGTTTTGGATCTGTGCTGAGCACAGATAATATCGAGATGCTTTTGTTATTGCTGAGCAGGGCTTACACAGAGCCAAAGCCCCTCCTGCTTTTCAAAGTGCCTTGCTGGTGAGGGGGCTGAGGGTGCTTGGGAGGTTGGGAGGAGACTCAGTCAGGACAGGTGACCCCAACTGACCAAAGGGATATTCCAGACATATGACATCATGCTCAGTATATAAAGTAGGGGAATGAAGGAGGAAGTGGGAGGACATTTGGAGAGATGGTGTTTGTCTTCATAAGTCACCGTCACGCATGATGGGGCCCTGCTCTCCTGGAGATGGCTGAACACCTGCCTGCCCATGGGAAACAGTGAATCAATTCCTTGTTTTTCTTTGCTTGTGTGCACAGCTTTTGCTTTCCGTATTAAACTTTATTTCAATCCACGAGTTTTCTCACTTTTAACCTACCTATTCTCTCCCTGATCCTACTGGTGGGGGAGTGACAATGTGGCTCCGTGGGGCTTGGTGGCTGGCTGGGGTTAAACCACAACACTGGAGTACAAGACTTGGACGAATTCAATACTGTGCTGGTATGTCTTGAAGTAACAGATTGCAAATGAAAACACTCACCTAACGTCATTACAGATATTTGACTCAACAAACTAAGCAAGTAAATTGTATTTCAAAAGCTTCTAGTATAAACAGTAGTTTAGCTAAACTGCAACAAGCCACAGTAATTCCACAGTCAGCTTGCTCTCTAGATACAACAATGTACCATGCAGTAAATGGAAGCATCTTATTCTTTTATCCCTTTAGGATTTGGATTCCAAAAATTATCATTTTTCTGCAAAGCCTTGAACCTTGTTCACTATGGCATTTCTTCTAACACATTAAACAAGAAAATAACCAGGAGTCGTAAGAAGCAAAAAGTGGACTCACACCACACACAAATGGATGGAATTAGAAACTTCTTGAAAAAAGTGCTTTGGAACTCATGAGAAACCACTGACAGAGCTGAAAACAGCAGATTATTTCTTCCATTTTTAAGGAACCTGAACAAACATAAATGTCTTTGGAATTACTTGTCCACAAGTCCTACTCTCCAATGGCTCCTTCTTTTGCTCAGTGCTACTCCTGAGGCAGAAATCTGAGCTGAAACTTTAGAAAACTGATGTCAAAGACCTGACAACCCCAAATTTTGGTCCATAAACATGAAGAACTATGAACTAGAACTTCCTCTACTGAGAAGCTGCACTGAAGGCCATTCTTTCCAACCAATTCAGTAAATGCTCTCGTAGCAGATGTACATCTTCCCCAGCTCATTATATCATGCAAAATAAATTGTTCAATCATAGATTTTTTTAAAATTTGAATACCAAGACTACATGCCAGCCTGATTCATGAAACTACAGCTTGACAATCCCTTTACTACACACATTTATCACCAAGAGATCAGTAAGCAAGAAAAGACTTTTAAAAAGACAACCCACTAACTCAGGGCTAGCAGTAAAACAGAGTATGAGATAAACAATGGTTTTTAGCTTTAACATTAAAATCTAGTACTCAATGCAAGGGCTTACAAGAGTGGGGCCTGGATTTACAAGTTCTTTTGTAAAGCAGCAAAGCTACAGTCATCCAACACTTCTGTCAACATAATAAGAATTTATCAGAAATTATCACACCTTGTTGTGGTATGAGAAAATTTTTTGCCCTGGGCTTTCATTCTGAAAAAAAAAAAGTCTTTATGCAAAGAATACAATTAATCAATGCATGCATACTGATGAATACAGACATTGTCAGGCAGATTTCAAAAAAATTTCTTTCCCTTATTCATGAGCTAAGATGTTATTAAAATTATGTACCTGCCCTGATCAGTAAACTTAGAGTGATTTACAAAGAAATGTAGCACTAAAACTAAGACCCCGGTATTTAAGAAAATAGCTATCAGTCATTCCAAATGTGGGCTTTGTCAAATCCAAAACATTTGTATTTTCATATGTCAGTGTTGTATCTGTATCAAAGAACCGTACAGTTATGCAGATGAAGGTAAAATGGCATTCATTAAGTACTCTCTACTGCTAAAGAACAATAAATCCAGTTGATACTAAAAAGGATGCTTTCTTTATAAACCACAGGACTGAGCAAGGTCCACTGCCCTGCAGTCATGGAGAATCACTTAGTAGAACTGATTAACATTTGACTAATTATTACTGTTGCATGCATTTCTAATGTTCTTTATGAGCTTCTCACCAATTTGCTCTCTGAGTTAAAAAAAAAAAAATAAAAAAAAAATCTACTAGGTAAATGACATAATGATTCATTAAAACCCTTTAGCCATGAGGCTGCTCTTAAACATTCATGTCACTTCTTTAATGACATTTTCCACATCAGTGTGTTTTCAGCATAAGGCAGACATTTACCAGGGCTCTGGTTTGGTGCTGCACGTACACCTGAACATCCTGCTTATCTTATCTGCCCAAAAATTGTTACTGACATCACAACAGCACTTATTTACATACACAGAATTAACAGTATGCTCTGTTACTATTAACTACCAATTTAAAAAAAAAAAAAAAGATAGGCAATTTACTTTCTTTTTCAGAGTACAAATGATTGTATGTGAAGATAACAGCATGGTAAAGTACCTCACACTTCCCTGTAAATGTTAAATCGAAGTTTATTAGATGCAGAATAAAACCTAATTTAACTGAAGCATCAGACATATATATCTTTTGCAATTCAATTGCATTTTATTGTTGACTATTGAGCATTTTATTGAGCAGACAAGCTCAGTTTTCTTATATGTTTTCAGAATGGAGATTTAATGAAGTAAAAAAGCTATACCTACTATCAAATTCTTTTTCAATTCCTTTATATTGCCATCTTAGGTTTCTCATTTTCTTCACTTGTATTCTTTTTCTAGTCTCGTAATAGCTCTAGAGAAAGCCATATTTCAAAATCAAATATTAGCTTCAAGCATAAGCTGATCCTTTTGAGCCACTACTTTACTGCGGTTTGCAATTCTGTTAGGTTTTCTGTTTTCAGTGTTCACAAACTAATTAGTTACATGGAAATTAAGCTTTTGCTGGATTCTATGGGGATTCAAATAAAGGCAGAAAAATGGTAGGAGTGTGGCATGCAAAATGTTTTTAAACATTCTTTCCCCTCGCTTACTTCCTTTAAAAGAAAAAAAATAAAAGAGTGCATTGCTTTACTTACATTTAGTTTAACTGGAAGCATTTAAAGACCAACATTTTTTCCAATCTGTGGTTTACAGCATACCTAACTTATTTCACTAGTACATGCGGAATTAAAGATCCTGCAACATAAATCAGTCCATGTCTCAAGCATTAGGACTATACTACTAAGACAGCAGTAACTACATGGTTGTGAGTAGGTATGTGAGAGATGGGAGGAGAGAAAGGGGACAGGTGAGACAAAAGAGAGAAAAAAAAGACACAGACACGCAGACAACTCCAAAGCAGTACAGACTCCTTCAAGAAAGGAATGTTTCAGTAATTTTCAATAACAGCATCCAAAAAAGCTGTTGGTTTAAAAAGTGAAAAAATCCGAGTAAGATGAAAGGAAGTACAAGAAGTTTCCCTTCAGATATATTCCAGTTACTAATTTTCAAGACAACAAAAAGTTGCAAAATAAGAGACCACAAAACTGCAGGTCAACCTTTCCAGCAAGTGCATCCCAAAGAAGAGAACAGCTCTAAATTTGACACAGTACTATCACATTGAGATTCAAGTTTCTCTCCAGCTCCAACTTTAGCTCAATAGAAGATGAATCATCAGTGAAATTTAGCTTTCTGTCCCATGATTTTCTGTCATCCTTATAGAGCATGCAGATCACAGCAAGTTTTAAATGAGGACAACCAGCCTCCATGAACAGTTCCACTTTACTTTCATAACATACCTTGACTGACAGAAGTAGAATGTCATTAAGCACTAAACAATAAACTCTCTCAACATCAACTGCGTGATATACTTTCACAATAACGAAATGGCATTTATACACAGAGCTAGAGGGTCATGAGTCCCTCTACCAACCCACAGTCCTGCTGACCAAAGAAATGACTGTCAATGTGTATTTTCTGTAGTAAAGCAATCCAATCAAACCACAGGAAAATTTCAGTGTAAACAATGCAAACAGAGAAACCTATTCCACATCAGCATGTCGTGATTTCTATGTTTTTTCATCTAGAAGCACACCAGACATTTTATTTTGGAAACTGGAAGAAACTTCACCATCATTTTGAAGACTTCTTCTTCTCTTACCTAATGATTTTATACCCAGAATTACACTGTCAGTGCACTGATAACAGATTTTTATTTCATGCCCAAGTAGTACTTAGAGAAGAAAAATACTGTGTCTTTTGTGCATGTTGTTTTTCTATCAATGAATGAAAACTGACTGTAATTAGCTTTGGGCTCCAGTAGTATATTAGTTCCTTTCAAGCGTCAAAGTAAAAATCCACAAAAGAATAGGAACTCAGAAGTGTTTTAGTCAAAACTTCCAACAGCTGCACCCACTGAGTCACTCAAAGAACAGATCAGTTGTTATATCCAAATAAAGTACCATGACATACAGCATCTAACAGTCAATCTTTCCCAAAAATTGTTCAAGTGACAATGTATTAGAAGAAAGTCTGGCTTCATATCCTAGAGGTTCAAATTTAAATAATTAGCTGTATCAGCAAAGCCCTTTTGTTCATCTAGAATGCCAGAAATTTTTTATGAGTAAGGCTACAATGGACAGGAGGGTTCTAAGCAGGACATTAAAGAGAACATTCCTTAGAACTTGCAAAAAACACTAAGCACTTAACCTTGACCAAATGGTACTTAGGTAATATTTTGTAGTACATAGATAGCTGCACTTCAGTAGAACTGTTCATGCAGTGTACAAGGCTCAATCCAGTAAGTTTCTGTACATCCTGTTAGACAGGTATCCACCACTGAAGGTGGAAACATCTGTGCTCCATCATCTGGCTTTCAACCACCACTATGTTAGAACAAATAAACATTACTTGTTCATCATTCTAGCTAAACTCTAAAGGTAGAATCACATGGAGATAGCCAGACTGAAATTTAATGAAAGCCACATGTACTTTTTCATCTGAATTCCCACAGAGTAGGGAAGACCAGTATCTGTGTGTATACTAACTTCAGTAACAGGAAATAATAGTAATACCTGGTTACTCTCTTAATATAAGAGCCAAAAAAATTCTATTTAAATCAGTACAGAAGTACAACAAATTTGAAATCTGAGAAATTTAGGCAACCTGAGTTAATCTATCAATATTTGTATTAAGACAGCCCTTCTATTTCTCAGGCAAACTCTGTGGCTCACAGCATCTCTCACCCAGTTAATCATCAGCTGGGCTCCAGGTATCACTGCAAAGCTCTCCTTGTGCCTCTGAAGCAGAAGCAGTGTTTGGAAAACACTGCCACCTCACCTCTTTTTGCCTCTGGGTACGCCCAACTCAATTATGATTGTATTTACCAGCAAGAACCATAGCACTGGCCAAAGCAGAAAAGTAAAATTAATTATTACCTTTCCCAGAGAACAAGGCACACAGATCTACAGAAGTACTTTAAAAAGCTCAGTGGGAATTACATTTCTCACAGAGTTAACAGTCTACTGACACTTGAGATAATTTGAACAAAAGCATAGGCCAAAACACAAAATAAAGCATATAACATGATTTAGTGGTCAATAACAAAAGTGAAATGAATGGGAGTGAGTTATATAAAATAATATAAAAAATTGCCACAAGGTCACTGCTAGAAAACTGCTGATCCTTGTTTAAGCGGACAAGACAATGAACTACAGATTGTTACAGAACCTACAAATCCAGCTGCAGCAATACATTTACCTTTCCTTGTTCCACTTTTACAGAACAAGTGTATATGACACACACTACCATCTGCTGGACAAAGTGCTGAACTAATCCACTAACACAGAAGGTGGCCTTTGGGTTTTTGTTTTGAAAACCTCTACCATCACGCTTACCTGAAGCAGATGCAAAACAACCTGGGATGTGTGGAGACCATATAGTGCTGTAAATGACACCTTCATGGCCTTTAAAAGTGCATAATGACTTCCCCACAGCTGGATCCCACTGAGTAAAGGACAGAAGAAAACTGCTGAGATACACATTCAGTAAGAAAGAAAAGGGTTTCATACACTGAAAAAAAAACTTTATACATTCAGAAAGGATTAAACAAACCTCTTTTTAAGAAAGCATTCATACACTTAAACCGGTATCAATTTTAAGCAACAGTTAAAGCAGAATTTCAGCCGTAGGGTAGAAATAAACAGGAACAGAGAATCCATGTTGTTTCTTAACACAAAGAACTATCAGATCCAAAAGAAATCACACTTTTCAGCTTCAGCAGAAAACCAACATACCAGCTTGGCTGTTTGATCCCATGAACCAGACACCACCAGCTGCTCCCCTCTAGTTTGGCTCCAGTCAACACTATATGCCTATAAATGACATAAGGGCATAGTTTAGAAAGAGCATTAGAATACAAGTTTCAGGCTGCAGTTAGCCAGAGTTTCACAAGATACACTTGGATTTTCAGATTGTATCCTAGTCGGCTGAAAAAAATACCACCAAAGCACAACAAAACTGCAAACAATGCCATCTACCTGAACAAAAATTATATTTAGCATCTCAATCAGATATTTAAGGTACATACAGGTTAAGACAAGTATCCAAAAGAGCAAAGATGGGCCAAAAAGGAGGAAAAAGAAAAGTTCTACCAAAATCCACATACATCTACCACCATTAGAAGTCTACCACTTTAAAAGCCGTAATTTAGACTTGATTTCTTATCGCTGATCCAATTTTATTCAAAGATCTACAGTTTCCAATTGCTAGCCATCTCTCATTGTAAATGTCATCTCTCTTCAGAGCTGACTTTGAGATCTGACTAACAATAAATGCTTTTTTATTATATCTAATTCTCCTAAGAAACATATATCATAAAATACTCCTGGGTCTCATCTTTTCCAAGTTCTATGGCACTCTTTCTTGGCCATCCAAATCCTCAAACAAGTAAAATAAAATAAATTTAAAACTCAATTTCCCTCATAACTACCCGTTTCAGCTATTAAAGAATTACTTTTCACTGTGTAATTGAAATAAGCTCCCTCTTCCCTGAGACCATGCTCTAATGCTGGTCCCTGCTTTGGCAGAGGATACCTTAACTCCACCCTTCACTGCTGATTTCTCAGCTCTACTGCCTCACAAAAACAAATGCACTAAGGCAGTTCTTCAAATCATCAAGTCTCAAGCACATGCACAACTTCCATCTTTAAATACACATCTTTATCTCCTTGATGGAAGGTGCCTTCTATTTTGTCTAGTTTTACCTCACACCAAAGTGATTCAATAAGCTGCAGCAAGACATGAACCATTTCATTGTAACATGGATAATGATTAGATAAAACAGTTCATCCACGTCACCTCCTGACCCAATCAGAGCTCCCAGAACAATTCACAGAAATGTGGTCACTACCTAAAAGAAGCAGGTGGCACTGCTCTCAACAGCTGGGCCACTCACCACCCAGGGTTTGTACTCCACCTGGGATAATCTAGTTCTAGCACCACACTGGATATGGTCTGCAATTCAACATACTAGATGTTGTATTTGTCTTGGATAGACGGGATTGTGCATTTAATAACAGCAACCCTGTTTTGAAGGTGGATATACTTGGACCTGTGTCACCAGATTAAAAAAGCAAAGAAGCTGAAAGGGAAGGAAATCCAGCAACTGTCAAAGTCTTCTATGGAAAGTGTCCTGTGTGAGAAAGAAAATCAAGGTAATATTTAGCTATTTCTGAGCATTTTCCTTCCTAAGAAATATTTCAGCCTATGCTCAGCTTAAATGACCTGGTTTTCATCTATTTGCTTATTTTCCATAAGTAGAAGGCAACCACTGCCCAGAGAAAAACAAGGTGCTGTATCTGGAACTTTCCTTTTTTATTTTATAAAGTCTAGCTTCCCATACACTGAAAGCCATACTGCTCTAGAACAATTTTGTACTAACTCCCTTCCTTGAGGAGCTTATAGTCCAAATGTACTGGGACAGGACTTGACAAAAGCCATATAGCCAGCTGAGGGGTAATTCTTTGGGGTTTTTTGCCAAACCACACCTTTACCTATTGACTTTTCTACTTTTGTTAGCTAACTAATTGTACCACAGCTCATTAAGACATGTTCCCTTCCAATCTAACTCTTCCTACTAAAATAGTAACAAAGGAGATACACCAGTACGTCTCAATATATTCTAAGAATGGAAGACATGACAGTTCTCCAAAGTGGCTCCCAGGCTTCTCACAAACATTAGCCTTTCTCTTTACCCCTGAATCTGTGTGATGGCCTGAGTTCAACTCCTAAGCTGCTGTGGTTTGGAAATGCCCCTGATTGTATCACTACATAGTATGAGCTCAGTAAGTGTATGGCTCTCATATTCATGGTCAAGATTTTCCAGAGAGAAACAGATCTTTGGAAACATGCACCTGTGTCACACAATTCACATAGCCCACGTTCAATACATTGTACTTGGGATGTATCAGATCCACTGCAGGGACAAGGCAAAGCCCACACAGGGCTCCCAGCTCACTCCCAAGCTATCAGCACGTAGATCTGCTGAGCACGTGCTGTGACACAGACCTGGGCACATATGGCACACAGGGCTGGGACTGCTCAGCGCTCTGCAGCTGCAGCACAGGCAGCAGGACCTGGGCGAAGTCTCCTTCGGGCAAGAATTACAAACATAACAGACAACAGGCTCGGGAAAAACAAGAGATACTGTCCATTTGGCATGTGACAGGTCTAGGTAATAGGAAGAGGATGAAAAGAAGACAGTGTGAAGAACCAAGTAAGATTCACTTTTATTCTCTCCTTTTCATGCTATCCTCCCACATAAATTTACAGATACTTCAATGGAAGTTGTTTTGAGCAACTGGGAAAGACTAATAACACAGCATAAACCTTAGCTGTTAATCTCTTAGTACTTTATCTTCAATCATAAAATAAATGAACCCAAGCTTATGGCTAAATAGCAGCAAGAACTGCCTCAGGCAAGACGAAAACATGAGAGGAAAAAAGGCGTAAAAACATAAAAAACAGCTTAAAATAAATGTTCAGGCTCACTTTACAAGACTAATTTAATTCAAGAACTCTATTATAATCTCACAATCCAGTGAGGTTTCGTCAAAACCAAAGTAAATTAGACTGATTTATTAATGAGAGTCAGCAGTCGGTTAGTGCTGGAATATAATTCGTTGTCCTTTGATAACACAAATTCATTTTTAAATTCAAAATGCACATTCTTTTTGAGAAGGGATAATGATCTCATTTAGAAAAAAAGAAACAGATCCCTGCCAATCATGCATTAGCAATAATATAAAATGTAGTGGCAAAATCATCATTAAAAATGCCAAACGGGGATTAAGGATTAGGAAGGTAGTGAGAACACTGCCAGCCAGTGTTTACCACAAACTACTAGGTGAATTCCTTCTGAGATCTATCCTCTTAATACAAGTTTATAAAGCACCAATACAAACATCTCATATCTCACAATAAACACTCAGCCCGTGTTTCCTATACTGTGTTTCTAAGCACAGTTGAACACGTCCAGCTTCCCATGCTACCTGCTCAACTAAGACATGAACAGAGAAATGTTTATTTCACAAACAACAGATGGTGTAGCAGAACTAAAATAAACTTACTGACAGAATTTCAATGAGAAAATGACAGAAACAAATAAACAAAAAAAATTGGTACTATGTTTCACCTACATCTTTCTGTAACTACTATCAGCCTTTGAACACTATCATAAAATCCTTGTCAAAACTACAAATTCCCCTCTCAAAATTCTTAGTTTACACAGTATATGTATTAAATCTAAGTAGAAAAACTACAAAAAAAATAAGGTACAGAAGATGGACTCTTGTGTAATTGCAGTAACTCAGCTTTTAGCTCTGTGCTTCATATCTGAAAAAATCTTGAGGTTTTCGGGAACAAAACTGAATTTCCATCATCAGTTTTTTGACTACATATCTACTAGATTATTTTATTGACATTGATGTCACCTAGATAAAGCATCACTAATCCAGGCTAAAACTGATTGCATCTTAAGTTCAAAGACTTGACAGAAGTGAATGGAGGGTTAGAAGGAGAGGTTAAAAAAAAGGGAAGAAAAATCACTTCAGGGAAGATAAATGCACTACAGTATAAATATCCTTAAAACTATGCAAATACATTTATGAACCTGAATAAAACATTATTCTCTACCCATACAGCACTGCATAAAGAAACTGAGATTTTAAGAAAATCAAATGTAACAGTATCAAACCAAGACTAAAATAACATACACTGTCCCAACATTTGATTACTGTTAATTTGAGTAGGATCTCACAGATGCTAGGAGGGAAAAGGATAAGGAGATCTGAGTGCAACCCAGGTACTAAGGATCTGTATAATCACTCCATAACCTCAAGAATAAGACTGATATATCAGCTGATTAAACCAGTCTGATTTAAACATATCTAATAAGGCTCTCTAAAAATCACAGTGCGACTGTAGTAATTTCATACATCACAATGATTACTTAGCTTGCAAGGAATCGCAGATGCTATTTCTGAATTTATTAGATTTGTGCAATCAAGCAGTACCTACTACAGCATATGAACATGCACAAGAATATGTGCATTCACTTTATATCCAAGTTACTAATCCAAACCACAGACCTTAAAAAGTTAAAAAACAGAAAACAAAAAGCTGGTTTTGATTATAAGACAACAAATAAATCCTTTCATTATTCAAACATAAGATCATCCATTAAATTTTTTAAGTTTGCCAGATTTACCTCCAAAGTGTGCTCTTTATAGGCTTGCAGTGGACCTTTGGTTTTAGCCATATCCCAGATTTGCAGAGATCCATCTCCACTACAAGTGATCAACACGTTTTCGTTATTTTCGCTCCAGGTCGCATCAAACAGGCCATCATTCCAGTCAAAACTAAATTGGAAAAATTAAGATATCAGTGTGTGAGAAACCACAACAAAAAAGTCTGGACTAGTTACATGTAAAGAAGTATTTCTTTAAATTACCCTTTTTACCACTCTAAACAGCAAGTGAATCTCCTCACCATTAACTTACTTGTTTGAATGTCAATTTCTACAACCGTATGTCAGATTAAGTTAAAGCATAAATGAGCCAAGGACCTTCCACACACAGAGAAGGAACTCTCATTTCAATTTAAAACTTGCCACACAAACAGAGGTACAACACACTTCAGTCTGACCTATGGTTTCTCCAGGATGTAAGAGTACTTTGTGGTAAAGAAAGAAATAAATCTGTTTTGTGAGAGCCCTATCCAATTCACAACACTATTACGAATCTGAGTCACAATGAAAACCCAACAGAAACACAGTCATGAATTTACTGAAGATCTCTACACTCCCTTGAAAAGGTTTGCAACACACCAACAATTCACCATATGGGATCTGATGCCATATATTAGTTACTCTGCCACAACTATCAATGACCGTAGTACTATCTGATGGCAAATACAAATTTATTTACCCTCCTTTCACTGAAGGTTCAGCTAAGCTTAGGTCAAATTTCATGGCACTCTGCAGTGATGTTAAGGGAAAGCCATGCACAGAACACTTACACAGAGAAAACAACAGTCTGAGGGTCAGGAACTTGAGAGGACTTTCTACTACAAAATAAGTGGAGTCCTTGGAAACAGAAATGAACAGTACTAAACCAGAGTACTTGGCAAAAGTAACAGAATGTTGAACATCTTCAGAGAGTCTTGTTTTATAACTATGAATGAAAAACAGTTTCTCTGAATAGGATTAACTATTTTTTAAGCATTTCTATGTCAGTTGCCTTAATCTAAACAATCGCTGTTGCAAGACTTTCCTTAAAACATTTTAGGTCAAGTATTAAACCCCTCTCCTTTCTAACCTTTCTCCTCCTTCCATCCACAACAAAATCAAGCTCCTCTCAAACCCTTAGAAAACTGTATCTCCTAGGAAAGACTTCCACAATTTGATGTAACTTCCTGCACTATTTTCAGTACAAGTCAATCATAAGGGTATAAATCTAGGTGGTACTGTTCCTAAAAAGCTAGAACTTATAATTTCAAGATAGGGCAGAGAAGCTGCTCTTAATTCCCATTGTCAGTTTTCTATAAAATAATTTACACTATGGAAATGGTGCAAGCCAAGTGACTTCCCATAATAAAATCAATGCAACATAAACATATTTTTTTGTATCGTATGTAAATATAAACACATTAATTTTTATGTAAATACAAAGACCTGTATCAGTAGCTACTTCAGCATAGAAAAAATACTTTATAATGTTAACAATAACCCAAAACATTTTAGTTGTGCCTTGTACTCACAAGTACACAGTAAGCTTTTCTCTTACAAAAATAAAAGATAAACCTGTATTACCTCCTGAGCAGAACAATCCCAGCTTCCGTTTGTTCCAGCACCGCCAGAGTTCCACAACCTAAATCAGCAAAATGAAACAAAACATCACAACTAGTTCCGGGATGCCAAAGGAAACTGAGGTGGTCCTCTGGTAGATTCAGTATGCAAACACAGAGGGCACCTGAACTTTAAGAGGCCAATCAATTACTTGCATTATTAAACATCTAGTGCTCTCATATTCTCTAAAACAGCAATTCATATACATCAGATTGTTCTGGTTTGATTTTGTTGTTTTTTTGGGTTTTTTTGACTCCAGTGTATCTGTAGGTGAGGTTGAAAAAGACTTGCTTATAAAGCATAAAAATGCATTTTTCCCATGGGCATCACCTGACAGACACACCAACACGGGGTTCCCTTTTGTCTTTTTGCTAACACAGCAGACAGAACACTTCCCCCCGCCCTCCCTTCCTGAATACAGTAATACAAACACAGCTCACCAGAAACGAAACAAATAATTAGCTTCTGGTAAAACACACATGGGTTCTGCTTTCTCATCTGACGGGGATATTGTTGAGGTAATTCTACACTAGATTTTTTTTTTATTATTATTAATATTTTGGGGAGCAATACTCTCAACTGGAAAGGAAAAAGGTGCCAGTACTGATGAACACTCGGCTCTTTCAAGAGACCACAGGGTCACTCGGGCCTGCCTGGACACTCGGGGACTGAGACAAGAGCAGCTGAAGCCACAGAATCAGAGAATATGCTGAGCTGACCCTCATCAGGGTCGAGTCCAACTCCCGGGCCGGCACAGTTCCATCCCCCAGAGTCACACCCCGTGCCCGAGAGCATTCTCCGAACACTTCCTGAGCTGTCAGGTTTGGTGCTGTGACCATTTCCCTGGGGAGCCTGTTCCAGTGCCCAGCCAACCCTCTGGGTGAATAACCTTTCCCTAAAACCCAACCTAAACCTCCTCTGACACAACTTCAGGCCATTCCCTCGGGTCCTGTCACCGGAGAGAGTTATTTTCAGACATCTTATTGACACTGTGTATGTCTTTACTACCATATTTATTCTCGACCCTATCAAATGAGCACTCCTCCGCGAGGGCGTCGTGAGTAGCACCGCGGCAGGGGCGGGTTGGTACTTGGCGAGAGGCAGATCCCGGCGGGCTGTGGAGGGCTGGGGCAGCTCCCGCGCCCCCCCCGGCCCGGCCGCGGGGCACAGCCGCTGTCCCACACCAAAACAAACGCAGCGGAAAGGGAAGTCGTCCCCCAATGCTTTGGCAGACACCGTCTGTCCTTCCACGTTTCCAGGCTCCTCTTCCTCCCGTGAGGAGCCACGTTCCCGGTCACCCCCGCCGCGCCGCCCCCGCACCTGCCATGCCGTAGTACTGCGCGGCGGCGCAGGCCACGCGCCCCGGGCAGTATGGCGAGAACTCCACGGCGTACCCGTGCAGGCCGGGCAGCCGCAGGGCGCCGG
>VZRF01001727.1:325365-388391 GCA_013396875.1 Vireo altiloquus | reverse complement strand
GGTGGCGGCGGCGGGGCGGGCGGTCTCTCCGCCCCGGAGGCTCGCGTCGGGCTGCGGCGCGGGTTCAAGAGTTCACGCGTCCCTGCCCGGCTCCCGGAGGGAAGCGGGGCCGCGGGCACCGACGCTGCCCGCCCGAACAATGCTGCCCGCCGGGGCACCGGGGCGGCGGAGGCGGCCGCGCCTCGCCAGCATCCCCCGCGCCCTTCCATTTCTCCGCTGTTGTGCGCTCCGCTGAGCCTGGCGAACCTCTTTCCTCTAAAGCGCTGCTCCGGGGCGTGCGGAGCCTTCTCTCAGCCAAAACTTGTCTGGAGCGATTCAGTCCCACGGAGAGTTCTGCAAAGTTCCGGGAAGTGCGGGGAAAATACAGGATATCTTATTGGCTTCGGGTTGCTTTTTGATTGTGTAACTCTGCCAACTAAAACGAGTATTCTCTAGGCGATGAGATTTTCGTTATCGCCTGCCTTTTATGTCTCTAGCTCGATTTATCTGCAGTTCCCATCTCGACGACGTTTAAAGGTAAAAGAGAGTCTCGGGCTAAAAATATCCTGTCAAAATAGGTGCGCTAATAGATGACTTTGCATTTGGTTCTGAAAGTGGTCAGACATGTCTGATAAGATTAATAGATTATCAAGTCAGAAGGGCTGTTGCAATCATCTAGTGTGACCTCTTCATAATGCAGGCCATGAAACTTTTTTCCCAATCTGTGTTTGAAAATAAAGTTTACGTTTTAGAACGTGTAGTTAAAAATTTCCAGAGGCAAAATTCAGTACAATTCTTGGTCAAGTGTTCAAGTGGCTGATTTACATTTTATTTCTGATCTGAAGAAGGCTACCTTTAGATTCTGGCCTCTGAGTTTTGTTTATAGCCTCATCAACTCTGAAAATCTCATTATATGTTGAATATAAATTCATAGGAATTTTAATTAATTTCTTGCTTTACTTATTTTTCTTAATAAGAAGAACATAATGTTTTGTAGTTTATTATGAGAGTTTGGTGTTTTTTTTTTGGTATTTCGTTATTCTCCCAAATTTCTCTTAGATTTCCTCCAAGTTATTGTCACCCTTCCTAAATTGTGGACATTGCATTTGAGACGCAATTAAGCCAATATTAAGTAAGAGGATCACAGCACCTCTGTGAGATGTGAGGCTCTGTATTCCCTGTTTCATGGAGAATTTCAAGGACAGGTAGCTTTTTGGCCAAGCCCTTGCCCCATGAAGCTCTTTAGCCAGTTTCTCTGAGGAGTTGCCTGCGTGACAAAGTAAGGTCTCCGTAGTGTTCTTACCAATTTTTCTTCCTAATCATTGAATTATTTTTGGTCATGTTGCTGTGTTGATTTCACTGGAAGTCAGTGACCTGTGCTTTCTGTATTGCTTTTGACAGTTCTCATCATCTCTTGAGGATCATGCCAACTATTCCATAAGGGAGGTTTGGATTCCCCAGGTCATTTAAGAATATGTAGTGCAGAAGCAGATCTCTTAGATTTTACATGAAACACAATTGCTTGATTTTTTTTTTAATATTTAAAAGAATCCCCTGGTTTTACAACACATCTTTTATTTTTTTTAATAGTTGCTGTATTAATGCAATCTTAAATATACATTTTGGGAATTCTTTAAAAGAAATGGCATGGAGAAACATTTTTGGAATTCTTTAAAAGAAGTGGCATGGAGAAAAGTCCCAAGATAAGTACCATGCAGAATCTCATTAGATCAATGCCTGCTACCTATACCAATCAAATTAGTGTTACTGCATCTACATAGCAATGGCAATATTTATGCTATGCTTCAGGAAGCCGTGTCAAGAAGACCTTATTTTAGTTCTTTGAACTTTCACCTCCAGGTTCTGTACACGGTGACAAATGATGCATTTAAAATGTGTTGGCTGAAACATTTACACTTTTTTTTAACTGTACCAAAACAGGGAAAAATACTATGAATTTGTGCTTGAAATTCTCCTGAACTGGATTATTTGGGTTCATTTTAATAAGAAATAATATACCCTGTCTTTGGCCAGATGTAAAGGTTTGAACCATGGTGGACACAGTGATAAGTAGAGTCTGGGCTTTAGGTGTTTGTGGTTCCTCTATTGCTGATAGCATTTGTCTTTGTATGGATGGAGTTGCTGGGGAATTGGGATGGAAGAGTCATTCCTACCACTGCCAAGGCGTCCACCAGCCTGGAAGGAAATCATGAAGGTATAGATGTACTGGAAAGGAATATACTGTCCATGCCCTGGACTTGTGTTACAGATCACTTCACATTTTTCAAAATGGTGTTTTTGATTGTGGTTGACAGGTAGTCATCTCAACAGCTGAAGCTGCTTTAGCCTGGTGTTAAATTAAAAAATGTGTGTCATGTTCATCTGGTACTTGCTTGAAAAGAATTCAGCCTTTGGGTGATAAAGATAACAATATTTCATTCAAATTTCATTTCATATTTATGCTGTTGCAGGCTGTGTCGTGGTGGGCTATGTTCCCTTAGTGTGGAGTGCCATGTTCACAGTCTCAGCTCATCAAAATGATTTCTCCTCTCTACAAGCATTGCTCCTGTCTTCCTGCGCTTCACTTCAGCCATCTGGTTTTTATCCTGCTCCTTATTTCTTGCAGGCACTGTTTTGTCTGTGCAATGGCACTATTCTTATCAACTGAAAGGAAATGTGTGGTGAAGTGTTATAAGGACATTGCTACCAGGCCTGCTGTGACATAACTGTTCCCATGGAATAGGAGGAGATGGTGAATTGGGGATGGAAGCTGACGGAAATCACCTGGATCACTGCATTAAACTGAGCAGAGACCACTCCTGCTGGAGAGCATATTGGGACAGTGCAGCCACAGCAGCCCTGTAGCAGGGGCTGAGGGAATACTTCTGTCCTCCACGTCCCCTGACCCCCACACCCCTTACACACACAGGCTGTCAGCATCTTGAAGGAATTTCTGGTGGTTCTAGGAGTGCACTGCTACTTTTGGCCTTTTACTGTAGCTGTCAGAAAACCCTGCCTCTATGCTTAAACCCTCTTTTTGTCAAAAGCTATTGAATAGCAGATAAGGTATGCCATGCTTACTTGCTACTTGCTCAAGAATTATTTGGTATTTGGAAAACTGCTGTCATGTAATAGTGTGAGAGACTATGGTAATTGCTTGGAAAGATGCATGGAGACAGGTGATAATGGATGAGGTTTTCGGTTGAGTTTGGCTTGGGGGTACTCCTAGGGTTTCTTTTAGAGAAGGATTTTTACTAGTGGGTGCATCTTGCTATTCTTGTTCTGTTCTTACCACAGCTCTAAGACTCAAATGTGCTACATGTGATTAAAAGTCAATCACAATTATCTGTTGTTGTTTTAAATTTTACGGTGACTGCCATGGTCTCTTGGTGTTCCTTTATGCCTGATAGTCTGTATCCATCTCTGCCCTACCCAAAGATGGAGTTTTATATAATTTAATTCAAGATGGTTCTTTACAACAGATAGCACTGACGTTATGTTAGTGTGGCCTATGTTTATAACAGCTAATCTAAGGTAAAGAGTTAGTTACAGTGATAGTTCATTTGCAAAGTTACATAAATGGGAGACTTATACTTTTATGATAAATGGTTTTGATGGATTTTTAAACTCATTTTTGCGTAACTGTCAAACTAATGCTTATTGTAACACCTGTATGATAATTGTGTTTTACTTAAGGCTCAATTTTAAATTCTAATGGATTTTTGCATAGCTATAGGAACTCTAAAAGCATGGAGTGTTTTAGAAAAGCAGAGAACATTTTCTTTCATCAAATGAAATTGTTCTGAGAGGTGAAACCAATGTTTGTTGTTAAACACATATTCTACAGAAAGTTCCCTATGGGGTAGTATTTCAAATGTTGAAAGGAAAGCTTATAATCTGGGAATGTACTTAGAATTTTTGTGTTAAAAGGCACAGAAGGATTAAACCAAATTTTGCAAACATATAGAAAGATAAGTCACTTTTAAAATCTTACCAAATTTTCTGTCATAGTTTATATCTGAAACATTTATACATGCAAAATAAACACAGGTATAATGCAGATACCTTACAGGGACTTACTAGCTTTTGTTGCAATGTCTTCCTTTCTTTTTCATTTTTTTCACCTGCATTCAGCACACACTGAAATCACAGCTGTGGGAAGGTCAAAGATTGACTGAACAGAGGCTGAATGCATTCTTGCTCTGTGTCCCATAGCTTTTCCCTGGTGCAGATGAGTGGTCATCTTGCAAAATCTTTGCTAAAATTTCAAAATGAGCCAGCCAGGCTTGTTTGGAATTACATGCTGCTTACCTGTCTAAGATTTAATGCCAGCTTTACATGAAAGATTTCAAGCAGTGTGTGTCATTCTGCTGCAGTGAGAAATGGTGATAAAGAACTATGTGCAGAAGGAATGAGCTGAAACTTAGTCTGAGGGTGCAGTTACCTGAGAAGGCTGAACTGGCTGCTCAGGCTCACTGCTGCTGAAAGGGACTCCCTTCCTCTTCCCTTGTCTTGCCTCTGATGTTTGTGCAATTGCACAGGGAGCTGGTCTCATTTGTTAATTCATGAGAAAACTATCCTGCCCAAAACGCTGAATGGCTTGAGCAGGAGAGCTGTGCTGGTTGTGCTGTCAGACTGGAACCCAGAGCTGGCACCTGGGAGCAAGCAGGGAGCAGAGCTGTAAGGAGTGAGCTGTGTGGCCTTGGCAGGGATTCCTCCCAGTGGTTCTGGACAGGTTTGAGATGGGCTCAGTCTTGCCATGTCACTGTCTTTGATAAACATCCCACACAAATTGAACTGCCAGCCTCCCTGCCAGGAGCACTTGGTAAGTGTCCGTCTTAGCTGGGTGCCAGATCTCTCGTGAGATCACCTGCAATGATATTTCAGATGTGAGTCCTTTCCCATGAAGCCAGCAACTTCAACACAGCTTACAGAATGCGTTGTTCTGAAAGAAAGGGGGGTTGTATTCCACCACCTATGCAAGAAGTGTTTCAGTCCCATATGTGTATTTACCTTTCATCCTGTTAACTTTAATCATAGGTGTGTTTACCTTATACCAACAGAGAACAACCTTTTCACCTTGTTTCTTCTATGCTTTTGCCCACCTTTTATTTTTCCCTTGGAGTTGCTGCTCATTCTGGCATAATGCTGTCATAGGAAGGAGGCTGTTTTTAGAAAAATCTTTGTTCTTGTCAGGAAAAAAACACCTATGCCTGAACTATAGTAATTCTAAACAATACTAGACCTCTAATAGAGTGGGTGTATTTTGTCTGGATATCTTTGTTTGTTGTATTTTGTCAAAGCATTCACAATTTTGCATGTCAAGAAGTCACTTTGCGTGGTGAGTGCCTATTCCATACATTAAACAAACAAAGAAAAGACAAACCAAAACAGAAACCACTTAAAAGGCTGTACACTAATAGTCACACTTCAGACTTTTTTAGCAGCCTTAGCTGTGACAAAAATAACTTTGAGCAGCATGCAGAGTTCAGCCTTTCAAGCACAGCATTTCTTGCTGTACCGTGCAAGTGGCAAAGAAGAGAAAATTCTTTGAATTTTTAAGCAAAGAGAAATGTTTTCAGAGAGGACAGAGTGTGTGGTTATTAAATACTAGATTTACTTGTCTCACTGGGCAGTTTTCATAGTTTTTGTGTTTGCTTCTGCTGTTCTCTCACCTCTTGTTACATTACTTCTTTTGTTTCATTGCTCTGGACAGACTTGGGGCTAAGTGGACACTTATATTCGTTAGAGCCTCCTCAGAACCTCACTGATGGTGGGCTACAAACAGGGGCAAGGAGCTCTTATTCCTGCATTTCTGTGTGCTTGAAAGTTTCTTATTCCAAAGCAATTCAGCCAGAACCTACATATGTTTGAACAAGCTTTTACTTTCCCATATTGCTTTTCTTGTTTTTCATCTTCCCTCTACATGTCTACCTGTATTGCTTGCTTAGGACTTGGAAAAGTGCAACCAATTATGCTCAGGAGGAAGAAGGCACCCTTAGGCATCCTTATCTTAGAGTAATAGTGTTTACATAGCGGGGTACTAAGGAACATTTATTCCTTAATAATCCTGGAGGAGTTGTACTTGGGGCAGTCATACATCTAGATTTGGTTGGAGATATCCCTTCTTTTTCAGCTGGCAGTGTTGTGTGAGAAGAGTTGGAGGGCTCCAGCCCTTTGTCTAGCATTTCCAGATGTCTGGCAGGTTGTTCTGAGAGCTTTTGGTCATCCAGAACGTGCCAGACAAAGGGTCACTGCGCCTGCGTGCCGTGGGCCACGCTGAGTGTACCAGCCTGTGCTGCACCTTCTGTGCTGCCCTTTTTCCTGACCAGGAAATCCCTCTCAGAAATATGGCAACTTGGTGTTTCACACCGCATCCTGTTTGCTTTCTCTTGTCTTCGTGTCAGAAATTCCAGTGCTAGACAGTGAATAATCCTTCAATCCCTGTGTTCATCCCATTTCATTATGTTCTGCCGAGGCTGCCAAGAATAGGATTTCTAATAAGTTTTTCTTGAATCTGAACATTTGTTCATTTGCTGTGCAAAGAGTGATTGTAGAAAGCCAACTTACTCTGAACACAACCATGTGTTAACTACCTCCAGTTACTGGCACTGGTGAGCTGGAGGTAACTGATAGTCAGCGCCACTGAAGAGAGATTGGATTTTCATCTTTTCCCCTCCCAAAGAACTCTCTCTTGTTACTGTTTTTAAGAGAATACAGGTTTTTGCACCAATTGAAGGGTATTTCTTAAGTTTGATTGTGCTGTTTTGATCGTGATTAATACTTTTTTTTGTTTAGACATTTGTATGATCATTGTGAAAGCTCAAAGCAATATCTGGGGCGTATTCGAGGAATTTGTTTAATATACTGCAATTTTTCCCATCTCAAAGTAAATGCCATGTAGCTGTAACTGTATTTCTACAGTTTTGAACAATGCACATTTTCTACTCGAAGCAGTTACAAACAACTGGGTTCATCTGATATTTTCAACTAAATAATGACCTGTGACAAATGAAAAGATAGCCAGGGTCCCCTTTACAAGGTTAAAAATGTAAGTTTCAACCTGTTTTAGGATGAGGAGAGCACTTGTGAAGAGGTATAAGAGCTAAATTCAAGAGCTATGCTAATTTTCCTTATAAACTTGGGTAATAACACCCTGTGATGCTTCCTTTAATGTAAAGGACTCTTTGCTGCTGTATTTTATGATGAACTGTGCTGTTAATGTGTTAGATCTTTCCTGGGCACACCTCCTAAATTGGGATAGAAGTGGTGTTAGTCATAGGGATACCTCTTGTTTTGAATCTAAAGGAGTTCCTGTGAGCTGCTTAGCTCTTGTAGTGTGTTGTGGGGTGTGGAAAACATTGTACTGGACATGTGGATGTGCTGTGATCGTTAGACCCCATTTAGTGGCCTTGAAAATTTGGCTGTAGGGTGGCAAGATGTGTGATCTCAGATGTGGGCACTGAGTACATGCCCCTATTCTATGCCAATTCTGTGACTGTGGGCCCTGAGTCCACTGCTCTTCACAGGGGTTCATTTTAACTTAACAAAACCTTGAGAAACAGATTTATTTCAGTACTGAGTGTTGGAGACTCAGTGGTGAGGGCTCTAAATTGGAGTGGGTTATTATTTGTGCCTTGGTTTCCCTAGATTAAAGAACAAGGTGGGTTGTGGAAAGTGCTTCGAGGTTTGGCAATGGAAAGATCCTACTGACAGCATAAGATGGCTCTTATGTCTTATAGACCTCTATATGCTGTGTTTACGACATGTAGTTATTTGCACTTCTTGCCTCTTTTTGTCATAAATATCTCAACTTCAGCATCATCTTTTCCATATAAATGGAAAATAAAGGGCTTATTAAGAAATGGTATATCAAGTATTCCTGCGGTACCCTAAAGGAAAAGCTCAAGCCTGCCACGAAATATGATGCTGTAATAACTGTGGGGGGATGAGGGTTGAAAAGCATTTCAATAGGTAAAAGGAGTTGTAATTTTATTAAGGCTCTGATGTGGCTAAGCCACATCTTGAGATAACGCTCTGCTGATTTTTATATTTTGAAATAAAATTTTGTTATTAAAAGTAATGGAATCTTTTTGTGTGTATTTCAGCTCTAATAGAGGATTATGCTGTGTGTTCAACCATTAATACTGGGATGATCTTGAGAAGAGTTTTGAATATGCCCCAGGTACACTTTTGACAACAGAATAGCATCACATATCAGAGAAAAAGTGTTAGATATCCATTACTGAGTGTTACTAAAATCTTTTGAAATTGTAAGTAAAACTCTAGGAGAGAGGTATTGCTAATTTAAAACATCACAGCTATTCTCTCTATGCTGGGTAAAGCAAAAGTTCTTTCATAGAGAGTAGGTAAGAGAAGAAGATAGATAAATAGAGTGACAAAATAGTCCAGTGTCTCAAAAGGCAAGAAAATAAGATTGCAGATCTTACAGTGGTGGAAACTACACAGATCATAATGATACTCCTGTTTCTGCAGGGCTGATAGAGTAGGAGCTGTCAGGGAAGATGTATGAATCCCCACAACATTGCTTGACAAACAAACGCCTTAAAATTATTTCTGACACTGCATTATAGTATGAATTGGGAGGATATGTGTAACAGTGTCTGTTTAGGTGTGGAGAGTAAATGTTGCTGTTTTAATAAGGACACCAGAGTTAGGCTTGAATATTCAGAGCAAGAAAGCACTGAAAGCTCCTTTCCAGACCTTGAAATCTTTAAACAAGGATCAGGAGCTCAAAACTGACGTAATTGTAGAATGGCTTAATTTTAGTTTCATTTTGTAAGCTGCAGTATTTCTGTTGGAAAGTTGTTTTGCTTAAGTTACAAGGATTTTTTTGTCAAAGCCAAGAGAAGCGATACCAAATTTACCAACTCTGATTAAAAAAAAAAAAAAAATTATTAGATGTACTGCATTTCAGCCATAAATAACCTCATAAAGAAAGCTGGTTTAGGTTGTATGCATGAAAAGATGACAAAATAGTTTGTCTTGTCCCTCAGTAGTAACTGAAGTTGAAGTTTATAAATAGCTCATTTTTAGTCTGAATGTAAGTTTTTGCATACATATTTTCAAGACAGAGTTTAATTGAATTTTTGAAAACAAAATTATATTGTCTTTGTTGTTAAGAACTCCACAGGTTACTTAATCAGACAAGCCAGCACTTACACTCAGGTATTGAAATCCCAGTAAGTCTATTTTGGCTTTTCTTAAGCAGTTTTCAATTAAAAGGATCAAGCATAAGGAGTTCAGACACATTTACATGGGAATAGAAGGGCGATGGACCTTTTGTGCCATAAAATCTCTTTATTCCCTTAAGATGTGATATATATTCAGGTGAAGAATCACAGGAACAGCATGAACTTTTGCTTATTGAGGCAGCTCCCTGCATGTAATTTTCTACCGCAAAATCTAATTCTTAGAAGCTCCTTATCTCTGCTCCTAGAAAGCGAGGAAGTAATGAGTGTTTCCTCTCACTAGTACCTCAGGGCACTCCTTGGCCCACATTGTGGCACTCTCAGCCTCTGCCTTTGAATTGAAGGGGAAAATTAACATTATAGCTTCATTTTTAATGAAAGAGTGGAGGGTGATTGCCTTTGGTTTGTTAGGATGGGATATATTCTACACTGGATATGTAGTGTGTAATTGCATTAAAGGGAGAATGTGCCATCACCAACAAACAGTGGAGCTTGTCATTAAAATGCTTCTCCTCTGTGGTTTACTGACTTACCTCAGTACTGGAGTCTGATTCTATATTTTTCATCTTTCCAAAAGTCATCTATGTTGAAGAACAATACTATTAGATAGTTAATAATACTTGAAAATATTGATACCTGTTTATTTCTTCTTTTAATTAGAGAACAGGCTAGGCAAATGCTAAAGATGTATGGTGTTCCTTAAAGAATGCATTATGTACCTTGAGGTATTAATTTGAGAGATGATTTTCTTTTGATTTTTCAGTAGTAGACTTTTTCAAGTAGCAATTTTTTTTTTCTTTTGTCTCATGAACACTGCAACTGTTCGGGATTGTTAATATTCTTTCTCTTTGTGCAAATATAATGTTAAGGTTTGTCTTGTCTTGTGTAATCTAATGAGGGGATCAAGGGAATTAGATGCAGGGAGTAGGCTGGTTTCCTATTTTTCTTGAACCTGCCAGCATTTTCAGGCGTCAAACCAAATTTGTGCTTGCAGTGTCTTCCCCCTCCCCCCAGTATGTCTGTGGCTGGGAAATAGACATGAAAAATCACATATTGTATACATTTTAAAAATATTTTGCACTGAAATGAGTTTCTGGGCTGAGAAGGCATTTGTTTTCCATTGGAATTAATTTCTGAAACATTTTCTGTTTCTGTTTTCTGTTGTCTTTAGGGGCTTTCTGTGCTTTTAAACTTCCAGAAGTATGTTGGACAGAAGTGACTTGGTGTTACTAATGGTATTGAACTCATTTAAGTAGCAACTTTCTTCCTGGGCAACTCCCTCCTCTGCTTCTTAGAATCATGGCTTTTTTAAAATTCAAGATTAAACCCATTTCTGGCTTCAAGTTATCTACCTCTAACATTGCTTTTAAATTTTAATTTTATTCTGAGCTGCAGATAACCCCTAGATGCTGAATTACATTCTAGTTTGATTGTAGCAAATAGGGAACTCCTGCTGTTACAATGGGCAGCTGAAGGGCCGTTTACCCTACAATTCATCTATATTAAATTCAAGTAATGCATTCAAGTAATACTCTTCCATTCCTTCTCCACAAGTTGCTTGAGTAAAGGCAAATTAACAAAGATAAGTATTTAAGCAAAATAGTAAATGTTGTATCTCATATTAAAGCAGTCCTAACTATGTACTTGTCAGCAGGTAGTACAACCTGGAACTGCACTTTACATGTCTAAAATCAAATACAGTGGACAAAAAGATATGTAAGATGCATGTCAGTTTCTATATCTTATATTTAGAATTACGTTTTTAATATTTAGAAGTATTTTTTGCTGTAAAGTGTAGGCCCAGTTGCCTAGAGCACCACCAGAGTGTCTCTCAGCTTGAAAATACGGAATTTGTTGGTTTTATGACATTGCTTTTGTTCTCCAAGTGGAATTTGCTGTTGCACAGCTAAGTAGCTGGTTGGAGAGAGACTCCTTTGCCAAATATCTGAGCTTTGGGATAGAGAGGGAAACTTGAGTGATATTTCCCCTATTTCACATATATCTCAAGTAAGATAAAATGCAAAGTGTGGGTTTGAAGGTATTTTCTTGCCAGTACGAGGGTATCACTGTTCTTTTTAATCTTCTTTACGGTGATTTAATTAGAAGGGAGCTGTGCCGAGTCATCTTCTCACAGGAGCTCTTGTTTTCAGTAAGGCAGAACAGGCAGACAAAAATGAGATCAAATTTCCTGGTCTGCCTCAAATCTGATGCCTTGTATGCCTGCTGGGTTGTTGGCTTTTGTTTTTTGAGCTTGGTTGTTTTGGTCTGAGACTTGTCAGCCTGTGGAGGACCCCAGTGCTGGGGCACTGAGTTCCCTTCTCAGGGTGGTGGGAGCACCTCTTGGATCTGCTGGAGTCAGGAGTTTCCTGTGCACCTACTTGTCTTCTAGGTGTGCAGTTTCACTTCAAGGATGGCCTGCACTATCTGAGTGCTTTGAAAGCCCTCTGTGATTTAATGAGGGGTTTTCTGTAGCAATTTTTCTTTATAAGGGAGGCAGAAGTTACAAGTGCCTAAGAACAAGGTATTGCACTCAGAAGTATCCTTTGCTCCTAAAGAGTTCTGATCTGCTTTCCATGTAAGCATTGTGAGTTTCCCTAGTACTTGAATGACTGCTGTTACTAAACTAAAAATAATGCAACCAAACCCCCCAAAACCCACCAAATGCAAAATAATCAATCAATCAGTCAAAAACCTTAAAATTTGCTAAGCTGTAATGAAGATTCACCTAGAAAATAAAGTAGAAAGGTGATTAAATTTACTTAGTATTTATTAAAAGGAGTATCATTACATGGAAAAGGGACAAAGATACTTATGTAAATTTTTTTTGCCATTTCTGTGTTATATTCTGTATGGATGTCTCAGAGAACAAAGTTATTTGAAGAAAATAAAAGAAATAAAAATACTTACTTATATGTCCAGTGTTTATTGCAGCTAAATTTTGTTTCCATGTAAAAATGATGCTTCCATCTTAGTTTGAGGTTGTGAAATGCACCCCTCACTTGTGTAAAGCATAAACCTCATAATTGTGTTGGCAAGTGAGGAGAGTGGTGAGTGCAATGAGACTTGATAACCTTTTGCAGATGGAGACTTGAATTTGTATGAAACCATTGGATTGAAGAATGCTTTGAAAATAAATGATCGTGAGAATAGCAATGCTAACAGATGTGTGAAGGGTCGATTCCTGACAGAGTTAATCTGGGCTAACAAAAAGGAGTTGTAAATCAAGATGGAAGTATTTTAGTAACAATGCAAGTGCAATGACTGTACAGTTTTCTTCCAGAAATTTTACTGGAGAAGTAAAAATCTTCTATTAGCTTAACAGATGTAGCTGAAAAAAAAATCAGATTAAGACTTGAGTCATTTCACTTCCATTGTCATACGTATTTTTTGATTGCATTATTACAGCAACGCCAAATAATGATAATTCTTTACAGGATAGCTCTTAAATATTGCACTAAAATTAAATGCATCTTTTCAATGAAAAATACTTCAAGGGGAACTATTTTCCAAATTTGTGTGTTTAATTAGCAGTAATCACTCCATTGTGCCGTTTACTATGGCAGTGGAAGTGGGAAGTCAGTGTGATAATCAGTGATAAGGGCCAAGTGCTTTTGGAACAGTGCACAAAAAAGTATCGAGTAATGTGAATGTCTCTGCAGTAATTTATCTGACATTTCAGTACAAGTAAGAACTCGCACAATTGTAGCAAACTTCTAAACAAGAGCACAAAGGGCTTGGTAGCCATAAGGGTATTATTTGCCATGCTGGATGTATTTTTGATAAGCGAATTACATGCTGTGTAAGTTCATCTGTTTAAAAGTTAAATTTTATAAAAAGAAACCCTAAGGCAGTAATCTCTCAGATTGCTGTGCTTGTTTAGGATAAGCTTATGTAAACTGCAGGCATATAGGCAAGGCTTTTTGAGATAAGAATCTACATTCCAGCAACCAGTAATTATACAATAAACAATTAACTGTTCAAATAAATACAGTGTTTTTTATTGAAAGACGGATTCATTTTTGAGGTTGCGGTTGCATTAACTATGAGCTGGGAGTTTGTGTTAAAAAAAAAGCTCCATCATATACTTTGAGTATTCTTAAGATGCCCATCATTACTAGAATTTTGAGCTTCTATTAATTAACAGTGTTTCTGAGTGCTGAAGTCTAGAGGTTATTTTGTATCCCAGTGCTAATTCTAGCACCCTCCGTGTTACAATGTCTTTGTCCAAGTATGTTTTACAAGTTACTTTTATCTTCCAGAGCATTCTGCTTCTGGTCTACAGGCTTGTGTGTTAGGCTGTCTTGTGGTATTTGTGTGTACTGTACCTGCCCTTTACAAAAAAAAAGGTATTAATTGTGGAGGAGTGAAGAGGGGGGGAAATGAGTCACAATCTTCACTGAACAACCAGGATAAATAGGAATTTAAAATAAAACAAACCAGTAATAATTAAAGAAAAACAAACAGAAAAAAAAAAACCACAAACGCAAAAGCCCCCCTTACAACAAATTTTTTAATTTCCAAAATTTTCAGGTGGTTAATTAAAGTTCATCAACTTTTTGCTCATGACCTTTTGCTTTTACAATTTAAGAGGAGGAACAAGAAAACATTGCTTGATATACTCTACTGGGTTTGGGGGTTTTTCCTCACTTGGAAGGATTTTTGCTGTAAAGTGTAGGCCCAGTTGCCTAGAACACCACCAGAGTGCCTCTCAGAGTGCCTCCTGAAAATATGGAATGGGAAAAGGAAGCTGTGCTGCTGAAGGAATTCAGAGTTTGCCTTTAAAACGTGTATGCAAGAGAAGTCAGCCCCACATACATTTATATAGGTAAATGCTGTAAGTAAACTTGCAAGAAAACCTAAATACAACCTATTGCTGTTTCAGGAAAGTTTTCATAAGCTCAGCATTTGTGTCAGCGAAGGTAATTCTTGCCAACAATGCATGTGCTGCCATGCTTCAGTTTAGAAACTTATTTTCTCACGTAATGCTTTTTTATTTATTAAAAAGACCTGCAGTAAACTTTATGTCTCTGAAGTTCTATGTTCGGGGGTTTTTTCCCAGCTATGAAAGTTTGTTCAAAAACCCCAAACTACCTTAACTTTAAAATTTTTCATGTGAAAATACTTGCATTTCAATTGGCTTTATTATGTCATAGTGGCAATATAAATGGCATAGTGTTTTATGTGCAGTATATTGTTGCAATATTTTTTGGGGGGGGGTGTCTGGAAATAATAGGAAATGTTTAATCATGTAAATAAAAAAATAACCTACACTGTCATGCAATCATGTCTGCCAATTGTCCATAGCAGTGATGCAAATAGTTAGATTTCAGTCAGCATATAATAGAAATCAGTTGCTGATGCACAGTGTTGAACTGCACAAAGATCTGTCCTCTACAGCATAAGCACAGGGATCTGCTGACTCTGAATTTAGGTTTGGCAATTCTCTAAATTGCAGTCATCACTGTGAAAGGTGTTTAAGTTCTAGACAATGGGCACAGCTGAGAAAAGCAGTAGCTGAGGTTCTTTGTTTTTTCAAAGTATTTTGGTTCATCCTTTAGGCTTGTGCTTTAGCCTGGCTTGCTGGCTATAGAGCACTGCTGAAGTGGAAAATACATGCCCTGATGGTGCATCTCAGGCAGGAAAGTTCTGCACAGACAGGCTCTTACTAGTTCATGATGTGTGCAGGTCACAATGCTCTAAGAGGCTTGTCTGGCTTCTCTCGTCATCTTAATGAAAATGAAGCAAATCCAGCCAAGTTACCAATTTTTTATATTATTTGGTGTCTTCTATAAAAGTTTCCCATGATGTCATGATTCCTGGCACCAAGAGTTCAATTTTTCCCTTATGCTGAGTGACTGCCCCCTCATCCCAGGGGATGGAAGATAAGGGAAGTCTCCCTTACAGCAGGCAACAGGGAGGGCTGTGGCTTTCATTGTTTGGGTTGCTTTGGCATTTGTTTACACTTGAATTTTGAACTTAAAGCAGTCTCACATGTGCACGGGAGTAAGTTGCAGCTACCTATAAACTTAGTGTCCAAGAGGCAAGAAAAGAAGAAGATAAATGGTTACTTGGTCATGCTGGCCTTCATTTTTTTCAATTTGACAGGTGCTATGCAGAGCTGAGTCTTTGGAAGCTTGAAAGTTTGGGGATTTTGTTTTCCTTCCCCCTCTGTTTTCTGCTTTTGGAAATCATTAGGTCTTTTGGCAGGTTCCTAAGGTTGCTTGGTGTTATGATTGCATTTATTTCTTTTCTGCATTATTGGTTTTGCACGGATCCAGACAATGTATATTTTCAGTTTGCTTCCATTAAGCCTGATTGAAACATCATGTTAATTTAGGTGACTCACTTAAAAATGTTAAATAAAAGCTGTGAATCATTAACTTACATTTAATGCTAGGAGGTCTGAAGATGAATTTGTCACTTAGTAGTGCTTTCAATGTCAATTTAATAAAAAATTGTACCAAAAGTATCAAAACTTTTTTTAAAACTATTTCTCCCACAGCTTCTTGATCATTCCAGCCTTTGAATTAAATGAGGTCCTGTAAGTTTTAATGGAATTAAAAATGGAAATGCTAAAGTGGACATGTGTTCATAGCTATCTGCTTTACAGGCTTTACATCAGTAAATCATTACAAAAAGTGTCCAGTGAGTGTTCCTTACAGTTGAACTCTGTCTTTCTGACCTAGTCCTTTATAAACTTTTCTGTGATTAGCTTTGATTTTTGTAAGGTTTTCCCCCATTAGGTTTCATAATACTTTTGTTATCTGATTAACATTTTTTGTGTTATCTTAGCAGAACTACATCTGTCTGATCTTGGACTTGAGTTTTCCAGTATTTCTGTAACTTTTTGGCTTGTGATTGGAATTTTGTAGTTGTTCTTTGTTTCTCTAGCTGTATATTTTGTTAATAATGTTTAATTTCTTCCTTAGCTTAAGCTATGGAGGAGGACATTCATCACATTCAGAAACAGACCTTCACAGGCAGACATACACAGCTTCTCATCAGCTTCCTGGATACTCAACTACGCAACATCCTGCTGGTAACTGTCCATATATCATGAGAATACTGCTTAAATAGCTACAGAGGGAAAAAAACCCCAAACTGTTATGTAATTTAGATTAAAGTCAATTTATTTTATAATCAAGGGGATTTTGTCATATAAATGTTGGTAACTGGTATTAGGAAATCTTGAGTATGTAGCAGAAAGTTAACAGTTGTTAGGTTTTATCAAAATATCCTAACTAGAAAGGAAAATATAAAGGCAGGTTATACTTGGCATCTTGTTTTTTGAAAAAGCTGCACTTATTGTTTAAAATACAGCTTTTTGGGATTTGGCCTCTGCATAAGGACCAAACGTTGTGTATCTCTGAGGCAGTGGCAGAAATGCTGCCAGCTCCACCAGACCAAAGCAAACAGCAAAACTGATGCGAGCTGGAATACGCTGCTGCTGGTACTCCATGTGCACACTGAGGCAGTGCTGGGGAAAAGCTAAAATTCATTTAAAACGTAGCAGTGGGTTAGGCTGTGTGACATCTGCAGGGGGATCTATCTTTGATCCTGATGATACCCTGTCTCCATGCCAGGAGAACATGGGGCTTGACCTCTTCATGCTCACTTTGCAACCCATTCCAAAGAAAGTTTTTTGAGCTCTTGTGCTGACTGGAGTCTAAGTCTCCTGGCCAGGTCCTTGATCAGGATGATGGAGGCTCAGAGCTGCAGTTGACATAATCTCAGTTACTACTCCAGATCTCACCAGTGCTTCCCATTGAGCCTCCTGCTATTGAAAGGTCTGAACAAGGGGAAACACATAAAGGTGTTTGTTGAAACAGAGAATGCAACCAAAACTCCTTTTCATGTGCCAGTCCTATAGATGTGTTCAAACTTCCATAAGCTGCCCAAAAGGTAAGAAAGTAGATAGAGAAAAGTTGAACACGTTTCAGGAGGAATTCTGAGTGTTTAACCAGGTGAAAATAGAAGAGTGAATCTTCAGGAAGAATTTTACTGCTGTACCTAAATATTTTTTTAAGCATCATATTTGACTTACATTTAATAATAGGTTTTTACATGTATACTGAAGTTCCAATTTACAGTTGTAACACTGAATAACAGTTAAACAGAAAAATCAATGTACTTTAACAATGCTAATGTTTGTAATAGGATGGGGGTGTTTTAGTGAATTATGAACATACATCCTTGTTACTTGATTTTGCTTCTTTGAAGTTCATCTGCATTATCTCTTTTGTTTCATTTCCCTCCACTATCATCTAGGTCTTTCAGGGATATTTGATACCAGTATGCACAGTGCTGGAGGTAACACTAAGGAAACTTCTTCAGTTATGAATTTTCTCTCTGCTATTGAGTCTCGTACTGCTCAGGCAGTCTCTTCAGGATCTACCCTTTTACCACAATTCAGGGCTCCTTCCTGGCAGACAGGTGAAAATTTTCTCTTGAAATAAAATTTTGTCATTGTTATATTGAATGTTTGGGAGGATTTGAAACAAAAATATTCTGACTAACTGAAAAGGCTGCGTGTTTTCTACCTCTTTTACATCTCAACATTTAAAAATATCAAAATCAATGAAATTATGTTAGCATAAGATTTATATGAGCAGAAGTTGTGGCTGTTTAGAAGGAATTTAGATGCATAGGATATTATTTTGTCTAATGAGTCAAATCTATTCTCACAACTTTGTTTGAAATTAGTCTATCACTATAAGCATGTTCAGGCACACTACTTGTACATCTTAGTATATCTTTCATTCTCAAACTCTGTTCCCTGTCTTAGTTCTTCTGTGATATTGGTACTAAAAGTCTATGGGTAGCTTTGTCTCCTTTACACAGAAGTAATGAGCAAGGTGTTCTTAAAAAGAAGGTCTGAGGTGCATGTCACACAGAAATAAGGGATCTAATTTACAACTGAACAAACGTGCCATCTCTTTTGGCAGACTGACTGCCTTCCATAAACCTCCCCCATCTGTCAAGCCTTCTGTGCAGAGCAGGAAACTGCAGATTTTGAGCTCACTGTAGACAGTCAGACCAAGATAAGTGTTGCTACTGCATCTGTGGGTAGCTTCAAGTTTTGGTTAATCTTATGAAGTGATGGTGCAGCTGTGCAGTGCAGGATCTATTCACTGATCTGACAGAAAATGTTTGAGTAGCTTTTTTCCTGTGGTGGGTTGGTTTTCCTCTGTATCAGCAGGCTGATCTGTGTCTCAGCACAGCTGTATGATTGCTGTTCTGATTTGGAGAGGAGGCACAAGGTAGCAAGAGTGGAACAGTCCTTTTGTTGACAGTTTGCACTCGTTCTGTTGAGGATAATGTGCAGCTGCATTCTGTGAAGAGCTGCTCAAAAAGTTAAGAATGGAGACTGTGGCTTTTAACTCACTATTGATAAAAGCAGATTTGTGGGAGCATAGATGAAGATGCACACTGTTAATCTGGCAAACAATCTTAATATAAATCAGTTATGAGTTTAGAGTTATGATGACCCATGCTCACATCAGAATGTCATCTGGGAAGAAATCTTTTTTTCTCTTCGTCCTAGCATTTTCTCCATTGCAACCTGCCTAACAGTGAATTGTGAAGAATGGGGAGACATGCTGTGGGTCAGGTTTGATGTTTGTACCAGTGATTGAGAGACTTCTCAGTACTCATTACTAAGAACTCGTCAGTAAGCCCATTTTCCAATATTACCAGCTCTCTGAACTTTTTGTTGCCCTTTGATACTTCTGCTGCTTTTCTGTAACCCTCAGTGTTGCTTTTGGGAGGCTGGGTGGTGGTCAGCCAGGTGTGCCACGACCTTCCTAAAGACAGAGTCCCGCAAGGGACAGAGAGAGTCCCGCAAGGGAAGACCTTTCCAGTGGCACTGGCAAACCTCCCTGGGCAACAGGTGGTTTCAGCAAGTGTGGCAGCCTCTCAGCTGCAAGGGATTGAGCTCTTTGTGAAATCACCCAGGCGAGCTCAGGGACAGAGAGACCCCTGAGGTTCGTATGGCAATTCCACAGAGAAAGCTTTATTGTCCAGCAGCCCTGTGAAGGGGAGGCCAGGGATGAGACCTCCCAACTGAACTGGGCAGAAGCTGGGGTTTTTATGGGGAGAGCAAGGGTGGCACCAAAGGGGAAAGACCAGTGGGTTACAATGAATCTATATGGGTACCAAAGCATGGGATCTCACCATGACCAGGGAGGACTGCTCCGTCCAAGGGGTATCTCTTCAGGGGGATGGTTGAGATAAGCGTACCAGGCCTCTCCCTAGGAAGGATGTCCCTTGAATGGGCTGTGATGAACTTATCTGCCTCCACACCTCAATCCTCCCAAGTGTCTTTTGAGAGCTTTCTCTTCTATAGACTTTTTTTGTTGAGGAGAAGCAAGAGCTCTCCACTCTGCAAGGTGACTTTTTTTAAAAAGGTTTCTTACTTTGAGGTTTTCTCCAAACCCCGCAACTGCTGATTTTTGGGGAAAAAGAAGAACATTGTGCTTGTTATATTTGTCCTTCCAAGTGTTCCTTTGATCTGTGGGTTGTGTTATCAGTGCTCTGATTTCTTAGGGTAGTGAGGGTGTGTCTGTTCACACAGCTTAGTACCTTTGCTATACCTTTTGTCTGCTCCTCAACAAATATTAAAAGATAAAGCCCAGCAGTTCTGCCATACTAGTGCTCGTGTGGCTGGCTCTTGACTGGTTTAAGAAGTTATGGGTGCAGTTGGAAGGGTATTGATTTATGGAAGAGAAAGGAAAAATACAGGTTAGATGGGAAGTGAACATCAGCAGTTAAAACAGGTTTGAATGCTTCCCCTTCTTTGATGCTTCTGGATGGCCCTATCTTTGTGCTAGCAGTAAGGATCAGTAAAAGAGAACCCAGTTGTACACAATGTTGCAGTTTTTTAGAATAGGGGGAAAATGCATTAAAACACTGTTTATGCTTTCTTACTCAGAAAGACCTTATTGTTGACTGAGGAAAAATACCATGACATTCCTTCACTATCGCATCTCTTCATATCAGTTTGTCTTGGACTGAAAGGGAGAAACAAAGAATTTATTTCTCAGCTTCACCTGAAACTTCAAAAGCAATTGTATGATTAAATTGCAATCAGCTTAAGAAGACTTACTGCATTGTAAAATTAAAGATTTTTTTAACTGAAGTATTTGTTTCAAAACAAGCTTTATTTACTGAGAGTTTTTATTTATTCTTAAATGATGCAAAGCTAAAAACTGTTTTAAGTGTGCAGGAAGAATTGAAAAAGGTCAGATAATTCCACTGATTTTAACTTTTTCTGATTTGCATACCCTGGTAAATTTCTTAGTGGAAACTGATTCCTTTACAAGAATGTTAAGCCTCTCTGGGAATAAACTTGCCATCTTCACTTTTCTTGGTAGACTTTGGAAATAGTACATGAACTTCACCAGTGCCTGCGAGTCAGAGGGTGAAAAGCACTGAATGATATGGATCACTGCTCTAAGCCTCGAAGTTTGCAAGGGAATTTTACACTCCTGTTTCAGCTGGAGTAGTGTATTCTGTTGGGAAATCTTGTTTAAGTCAGGATGTCATACCAAAGCCTGGATGCAAATAAGTAATATACTTTTCAGTTGATAGTTGCTGTTGCACCATGCAGATAATTGCTGTCTGTGGGTATCTGGGACTCTCACTTCAGAAAGCATACAAATCATATTTATTGCTTGTACTGCAAATCAAACCCCTCCTTTAAGAGAATGAATTGCAGAGTGTATAGACCATTAGCTATTTCACTGTATGCTCTGAAATGTTACCCATAAAGTGAGTTACAAAATCATTGGTGAGGGTAAATCCAGGAGATGGGATTTCTTCTTAAACTATGTGTGTATTACAACTGCTAAGGTGTAATTTTGCCTTTTTACTGTTTATTAAAGGTGGCCAGGGCTTTTGATCAGCTTACTCTGACCTTCTTTTTAAGCTGAAATAAAAGCTAATAAAGAGGCCTTCAATTTCAAAGCAGAATTAATCTTGTACAATTTTTTTATCAACAATTTGAATATTAAGGATATGAGTTTTTCCCTCGGCAATTGACTGAGGGTATTGAGTTTGGCATTTTTAAAAACCCCTACGCTTCCATTTTGAAAATTACCTGCAGTAAGTGCCTCCCTATGTATGTGTTTTTTAAAAGGGTGGTGATTTTAAAGAACATTATATTTGTAAATGCTGTAAGAGCCTGCACTTAAATGACTTAGAGAAATGCAGAGTGTTGTAAATTGTAAAGCTCCCTTATGCTCCTTTTTCCCTCTTGTTTTGTTTTTGTTTTTCCCAGGTATGCATTCCTCGACGGCCACAGAACTATTTGTTACTGGAGCTTTGCCAACCTCTGGAACATTTCCACCAACCTCTGCTTTATCAGCCTATCAGCATCCCAACACCTTCAGCAGCAGAAACTTTGCTACTACCCCTTCTCTTACTCTTCAAGATGCTACTTTCAGTGCTACATCGAATGGTCTCTTAACTACCCACGATCCTTTATTGCAGATTAAAACATCGCAAGGCACCGTTCCAGCTGCTTTGACATTCGAGCGCCTGGGCAGCTCTGTTCTGAGTACCAGTTTACCCCCTCAGTCATCAACATATCGTTCTGCTCAAGAATCTGCACCCCATCTTTTGCAACCTCAGTTTAGTTTGTTGCCTTCGACCCTTGGAGGAGCTCAGCAGGTGTCTCAGGCCTATAGCACATCTGTCTTCACTGGTTCCACTGCTTCCATGGATAGAGCACTTCAGCGAGAATGTAGTGTTATTAAACACCACCAGCGGCCTTCAAGTACTCAGTCTGTCCAGCCTCAACTGACTGTTTCACAGCATTCCTTACACAGCTATTTAACGAGTACAAGTGGAGTTAACTTTCAGGATACATCTAGGCACTCAGCATTATCCTGCAGTCCAGTTGGAGATGTTACTCAGGTGAGCAATGGAGGACCACAGCAGAAGGCTTCTCAAGTCACAGTGGAACTTGCTCAGTCATACACATCTGCAATTCCATCACCTGGTTTTCCATCTGCTTCCACAGCAAAAGTGAAAAACTGTTCCATGAAGCAGCCTCCAAGGTCAACAAAGACCCCCAAGCCTCAAAGTGTAGCTCCCACTGTGCAGACACAAAGCTATGCCAAAACTGCACAAAACCAGAGTTCTGTCATTACAGGCCAAGCACAGATCTATTCTACAGCACAACTCCCCAGCCTCTTGTCGGTCAGTCAATCCCAAAACTATGTTTCATGCCAGGCTCAGAATGTGCCACCTGTCAGCCACCCACAGGATTTCTCATCTAGCAAGGTTGAGAAGCTGCCCTCACTGTATAAAACATTGACTTTTTCTGGGCAATCACAAGCTATTACTTCTGACAGTCAGACTCTGAGTTACTCCTCAGAGGAACAGGTATTGACCTCAGTTCCAAATGAGAACTACTCTGGGCAAATGAGGGAACTTTCTTCAGTCAGCCAAGCTCAGAGCTACTCTTCTAGTCACTCTCAGGGTTTATCTCCAGTTACCCAGTCCCAAGTTAATTTTTCATCTCAATCACAAGTTTTAGCAGCTGTTAGTCCTTCAGAAAGCTATTCTTCAGGGCAGTCTTTAACGTTAACATCGCCTTCTCTTTCCTTTAATGCCTCTCCTCGGGTACAAACTCTTCCAGCCACGAGTCCTAATCAAAGCTATATTTCTTTACATTCTTCTCAGAACTCTCAGTCACAAGAATCCTCCTCTCCACAGTCTCAAAAGTTTTTGCCATCTGTTCAGTCTCCTTTTGCATCCCCAGCTCATTCCCAGACGCTGCAGAACAACAGATCTTCCTCAGAAACAAAGTCCTATGTTAAAAGGAAGTCTGACTCTAACTTGTATGCCTCGTCAAAACAGGAGGAGGAATTATCAATGCAGGATATGCAGGCATTGCAACAGCAAGCTACTCTTGAATCTTCCACTCAAAGCCTAACTGAGGAGGAAATCAATGCTCAGGATGCATCCTATAGGGTCTCAAAAGCAAATGACAGATACTCTCAAAGTGTAATCAGAAGCAACTCTCGTCTTGAAGATCAAGTTGTTGGACTTACTCTTCAAGGAACAAAAAAAGATGAAAGAATGGTCAGTTCTGTGGAACAGCTTTCCCAACACATTGGCCATATCACCAGCCTAAGCCATGATATCAAAAAGACAGCTAATTTAATGCGAACCACACAGGTAACTGTGAGCGCTAAGGAACTCAACCAACAGCATTCTCTTATGCATAAGGTACATGAAAGTAAAGCTCAAGAGCAGCAGGGCCAAGTCATTAGCACACCACCACAGGTTCAGCCTCATGCTTTAAGACATGGCCATCAGCTGTGTTTGCCCAGTGCACAAGTACTGCTGGAATCAACCTGTGACTTGCAGATTCTTCACCAGTCAATCCTACAGTCGGGTTTAGGACAAGCAAAGGTATCACCTCAAGTGCAAAGAATACAGAATCCTCAACAGGTGACACATCCATTCCTTCAGATGGATGGTCACATTGTTCAAAGTAATGGGAGTCATTCTCAGCAACAGCTTCATAGTCAGAATTCAGAAGTAATGAAAATGGACATTTCTGAGTCTTCAAAACCACTACAGCAGCATTTGACAGCAAAAGATCATTTTACTCAGACAAATCAACATGATTCAAAAAATCAGTTTGTTTCTCTTAGTTCAATATGCTTCCCAGAATCTATACTTCTCAGCGATGAGAGGAATATATTATCCAATGTGGATGACATCTTAGCAGCAACAGCAGCAGCCTGTGGAGTGACACCATCTGACTTTGCCAAATCAGCCTCTAATGAAGAGGAAATCCAAACTGTTGAAAATAGCGAGGAGTCTAAAACACAGTTCCGATCGTTGGATTCCAGACACGTGTCTTCTGTTTTCAGTGCCTCACCTACTGTAGTTGGAAAGCCAGCAAGCAGAAATAATATTTCTCTCAATGGAGGCCAAATTACTCTAAATCTTACCCCAGTGTCAACAATACAGACAAAAACTGTGAACCTGGATCAACAGCACATTGAAACTTCTGATCAAAGTGTACCAACAAAAATGACTTCTCCCACTCTTGGTCCTGGTCAAGAAGAGCAAGAGGCTGTTCGAGTTAAGAAACAATCTAGCATCAGTCACGAGTCTGAAGAAGATAATGATGCTTCTGTTGATGGTACACTGAATGCAAGAGACCCAGAGTTTGTTTCGAGTGGTAGGAGCCTAAGTGAGGAAAGTGCTGCTTCAGAGAATGATTTTAATATGGGTGGTGATGATGGTACAGCAGCAGGTAACCAGGCAAAGGTTCCATTGCAGCCGCTCTCTGTGCCCCAAAGTGCAGATGGAGCCATTAATAGAACTGAAGAAGAATGCCAGGACTTAACTCAAGGGAACTTTCAGAAGAAAAAAAGCAAAGGAAAAAGCCAAAACAAAAATGCTGCAGAAGACGACAGTGCAATTCAGAAACAAGTAAAAAGAAGTGGACAGTGTAAACGTCAAAACTCAAGAGGAAATGATTCGTGTTTCACGTACTCTTCTCCTGTTTCTGAAAGTTGTTATGATACTTACCAACATCAGGAAAGAATGAGGCAAAAAATTAAAGAAGTTGAAGAAAAGCAGCCTGAAGTCAAAACAGGATTTATTGCATCTTTTTTAGACTTTCTAAAGTCTGGGCCTAGGCAACAGTTTTCCACTCCAGCTGTACGAATGCCAAATAGGACTAGGAGACCAGTCACACAAATAGTTCGTGCCCCTTGCCTGCAGCCTTCTGCAAAGCCTCAGCCAGCAGCAGCAACACCTGTGGCTGCTGAGGTCAGTGGAGAAAGTCCAACCAAAAAAGCTGATGAAGAACTTAAGAAAAATTTAGAAACGTTGCCTTCATTTTCTTCTGATGAGGATGATTCTGTGGGTGGTAACCATGATCTTCAAAAGAGCATCTCTACTGCATTGTCAGCCCTGGATGATACATCTGACAAAAAGATGAAATCAGGTAAAATGGTTACTACAAGTGTATGGGAAAAAAAAAATTTACCTGTCTTCAGGCAAAGGTTTTGATTTTATTTGGTTTGGTTTTGGCCACAATTAAGAGTTTTCTTCAAAAGGTGTATTGACTATGGACTAAACTAGTGTTTTCCACATTAGAAAATATGGAAATAAACTTTTTCATGCTACTTAAGTAGGACTAATGCCAAAAAGTTATTTTAGCCTGGAGCTGGAATGATGTGTGTGTTCTCTTCGATTCTGGCTTAGATTACTAAATATGATTTTCATGTGGGAACCTCAACAAAACATCATATCAGAGGTTCTCAACCTCTTTTTAAAAACTTGTAGCAAGAGAATATGTTAATGGTTGCCATCAGCAGGTGATAAGTTCTTGCTAGGTAAACATACATTTTCTATGATGATGAAGTTGCACTGAATATGTGTATGAACCAACTTTTGCACTTGTAAACTGCACTGGTTTGGCTGGGCTGGTCCAAGGTGGGGCTCGTTTGAGCCATATTGATCAGGAGTATTGCAGCTCCATGTGTGTTGGTACGTTGCTAGCAAAAGAACAAAATCTGGGAAAGATTGGTTTGTGCAGGGAGGGGCTGGCAGCAACCACTGATCACAGTAGTAATTAGTTTTTCACACACTTCTCAGTTTCAGCTGTGTTACATCCATGCTGTACATCCATGTCCAGAGCTTTTACCTGATCCTGCCTTGTTTTGAAGTATTTTCAGAATGCAGAATGTTTTTGCCTAGACAGGTCTCTTCAGTAAAGGTTTTTTTTTCCCCCTCTGGTAAGCAATTAGAAACTATCCAGCCAATCACATAACTGTAGTAATTCCAGAGGAATACCATTGTCTTCCAAAATAATCACAGGGAGAAAATGAAATATTCCTTTAACTCTTCTCAGAATTCAGAACCCATGACCTGTAAGCTGATTCTTAACAAGAGAGAATGAAGTAATGGTTTCCCTTTTTAGATTAAAGGAGAGAGGGAGATTTTTTTCTCCTCTAGGTGTGACATGAAAAATGCATAGCAAAATTAAATTTAAATTGTAATAATCACACCTAAGATACTGGAAAATATAGCAGAATATGTGATTTGCTAAACAATACTTCATCTTAATTACTGTTCTGGGGTTTTTTTGTGGATATTTCTATGTAATTATGTTAAGTGCATGCATTTCAAAAAGGCTGTTACAGAGGATGAAGTTCCTTCTGTGTCTTCCAGTTGAATATATATTTCAAACAAGAAAGCAGTCACTGCTTTTCTTCCCAGAAAGCTGAAATCTGGACAGTGCCATGGTGTGAGCCTCTTGCTGAAGTGTGTTAATTTTAATAAGCCATTTTTGTGTACAACATCCAAAGGAAACACTTCAAATGGTTTTTTTGTTGGGTGTGCATTTCCATTAGTGTTTTATTTGCAGTGATTTCTTTTACAATGTTATTGTATTTTCTTTATTATCCATAAGGATGTAATATTTATGCCATCAATTTCTTGAATTCACCTTCCTGTTTTGTGACCACACAAGACTGTTTGTACGTTGTACAAGATGCTTAGTAATGACACATTTCTTTATTTCTTAATGGTGTTTTGCAGGTTTTATAATAATTCCCTCTTCTGTCTGGTTTTGCAAATAAGTATAGACAGCCAAATATTAAAACATAGTCTTTTGTTGATAGTATTAAGTAGTACATGTACCTTTTTCTTCTGTTCTGACAAATATGTAAATATACCTGGGCAACTAATAATGGTGTGTCTAATTAAAGCTATCAGAGCTCTCATTGAAGAAATAGAGCATATTTGCAATAATGTGAGGTGATGTATCTGGAAGAACACATTTCACATTTCAAATTAACAATTTCCCTGAATGGATTTAATGAATCCTCGCTTATTTGGTATATAGCTTTTGTATTGACACATTAATTTGACATTTAAATCATTTGTTTGGAGTCACTTTTGTTAAAATATACTACATTATCTTTTTTATAGTTTTTCAAGTGAAAAAGTTGACAATTAGCAGTGATTGTAGCAAAACTGTGAAGTGGTTATCTTAAGGTTCCTAAGTGATACAATCAATAGTGTGTTATAGCTACTTTAACTAGATTTCTTTTAGATCAGCAAGTTAGTGTTAAAACTAATACACTTCAAATGGTGTAAAGTAACAAGACTGTAAAGTAATATCTAAAAAGGATTCTAATTTTTTTCAGGTGGGAAAGAATAATTTTGAAAGGTGGGACTTTTCTTTGGCTCTTTGGAATAGAGGAGGAAAAGAATGTTCTTTTCCCTTCTTTGTTTTGTATCATCAATTCTCATTGCTCACCTCTGTTAATATTAAAAATCATTAGACTATTGCCAAAGTTTTAGTCCAGAACTTCCAGTTACATTATCACAAGATACAAATTATAAATGTCCAAAAGTCACACAGAAAATATTTTCATATTTCATGTGTATTTCTCTTTCTGTAATCCAATTTAAAAAGACTTAGCAGCAGATAACAAGATTCAATGTTGTAACCTTTACTGTTGTGTTTGCTTATTGTCACAAAGTACAACAGTATTACCTGGTGATCATGTTTCTAACTATCAAATTGTTTTCTAAAGCTTTCAGCTTTGTTAATTCCAGATACTAACAGATGCAGCAGTTTAATACAAACAGAGGTATACTAGCTACAGTATTTTGGTTTTGTTTAAGATTTAGTTATGGTCAAGATACTGCTTCTATTTTAACTCCTAGAACAGGTGTTTTTCCTAGAATAGTTGCTTTTAATATAAATTGTAACAGAAAAGAAGAAAAATCTAGTTCCATATTACACAGCTAATCCTTGATAATGTAACTAAAATTTGGATTTTTTCTTCAGAAACTGAAAAAGTTACAGTTGTTACGGCTGCTGCCACCACCACTGCCGCAATAAAGCAGGAATCTCCACAGACAACTGCTCCTGTAGGCAACGTGCAGGAGAAAAGCAATCCAGCTGATCCCTTAAAAGTAGCTCAACAGGATGCTGTGACTTCAGAACAATTGGCAAAAATACAGGAGTCTGTTGCAATAGAAGGATGTACTGATGAGGAGAATATGGACAGTGAAGGAGAGGGAATGTACAGAGAACGTGATGAATTTGTAGTGAAGATTGAAGATATAGAGATACTAAAGGTAATCTGAATATTTGCTGGGGGGAAACACATCACAAAAACCCCTGCATATGAATTCAGCCTCAAGAAACTACCAGAAGAGGAAAGGCTGCAGATTAATTTTCTCTTTCTATTCTAATATTCCCTGATTGCTGCCAAAATGCCTTAAAGGTGTCTTTCTAGTGCAGATTACAAACATATTTTGAATGTACATGACCCATTTTATGCTACACACATAATAAAGTAAATCTGTGTGCTGGTAACCTCTGTTAGAACTTGGAATTACCTATTTTAATATTGAAAAGCATAAATTTTTCACAGGCAGTTGACTGCTTTTTTTTTTTTTAAGATAGGAGTAGACTTTCAAGTGTAGCTTTGCAGAAGAGCTTGAATGGAATTGGCTTCTGGTTTTTTGTAAGAACTTCTGCTTGGTATTTCAACAAGAAATGTCTTCCATAAAGAACCAGTACAACACTTCACATGAGTTTATGTGAATTTCCTTGTTGTCTTTGATGTTTTGTTTTGGTTTGGTGTTGTTGCTTCACCAGTTTAATTCTTCTGCATGTTTACCTTTCCTTTTGTGCCTCTCATAGCCAGCAATATTCTTACTGTTAAAAAATTTCTAATATTTTTGATTACTTGTCTATGTGTTCATTCTCTCAAGCCGCAGTTTTAAATTAATTAATGTAGCTTTGTCACATAAGACAAGTATAATCAGTTTGAAATATTCCCTTGTCACTTGTAAAATGGATTAAGGTATGTTAGGAGATATTTTGAATTTTAAGTTTGTTAGTTCAAGAGTCGTGAAAAAGCAGTCAATGTTTAACCACATTTTCCAAAAAGGGTTTATTTGAGTTAGTAGTTTGTTTGTAGGCTCCATAGAGAATTCTCATTAAAGCTGATAATTGCAAGCTTGCCTTGATGCAAACAGGACTTAATAACTATGGTTTTGGAATTTTAAATGACTTACTTAAATTTTATCCTTGATTAACTTCCTCAAAAAATGTGGTGCACAAACACATTTCTGGAAGAAAAATAAGCACTGTTTTTAGAAAATCATTTTGTGTTCTTCCAGGTTGCTTTGCAAACAGGGAAAGAGCCTCCAGCTATCTGGAAAGTACAGAAGGCTTTATTGCAAAAGTTTGTTCCTGAAGTGCGTGATGGGCACAGAGAGTTTGCTGCTACTAACAGTGTGAGTCTTAAAAATTCCTTGGGAAGCCTCATGGGAGATGATTTCCTTAATGGAAGTCTAGGAAACTAAACAGAATGTGATTCTGGCATACATTCTTAGCAATCATCCTAGAGGGGGGGAAACCCTCCAGCTCAAACTCTCCCTAAATGCATCCATGCACTGGTCCTTGCTTTCCAGCACAGGTTCTTTGGTATCCTTTCAGCTGTGTAAAGGAACAAGTTATTTTCTTAACCAGAATAAAGTCAGAGCCAACAGGCTTGTGAACCAACTGCTTTCTGCAGTAGGAGTGATACAGAGAGGATACCATTTTTAACAGGCAGCCTTTTGCCAGGCAGATAATGCTTTTGGGATAACACATGTGAAGAATAAAATAAAGGGAGAAAAAGAAACCTGAAGTGTATGTCCTCTTACCTTATTGTATTCAGTTTTAATTATCTGGAAATCTGATGGAGAATTTTTCTTTGATTATAAATGCTGTAGAATGGCTTATCTTTATGTAAACATGGTGTGGTTTAAACTGACTTTTTTCTTTAGTATTGAAACTTGTTAAACTGACAAATTTTGCTTAACATAAACACTTGTGGTTTGGTTTTGTTTTTTTTTTTCTTTTAGTATCTTGGGTACTTTGGGGATGCAAAAACAAAATACAAACGAGTGTATGTTAAGTTTGTTGAAAATGCAAACAAAAAGGAGTATGTCAGAGTATGCTCAAAAAAACCACGAATCAAGCCTGTCCAGTCAGCAAGGTATTTTCTTTCAATTTGTTTTCCATTTTGCCATATTGTTTTCATATTAAGAACACACCTATTAAAATAAACAGACATTATAACTTTGAAGCATGTTAATTGTGCTTTAATATGGAAACTGAGAACTGTCTGGTTTGCTTTAAGAAATTAAATATAAATTACTGTCTTGTCTTCCCTACTCGGTTCTGTTCCATAATCAGTTATTTTGGAGGTGTTAGGGCTCTACATTCTATTTCTGTGTCCTTTGCCATACAAGCCTGCTAATGTAGTGATTTTGATTTTTTTGTGTATTGTTTTCTCATATTCTGTAGACTTTGCTAATTAGATAGTTTTTCTGTATTGCTTTAATGACCATTCTGTCCCAGTATACTAGAAGTACTATGCTTTCTTCTCAATCCTGGAAAGTTAGTTTAAAAACAGATGTTCATTACAGTGCTCTTCATTCAGAGAGCACTGGAGTTTTAAGTCTAGTTTGCTCTCAAAGAAAGCAGTGCAATCAGATAATCAGTTTTATGAAATAATCCTGATCTACTCAAAAGCATCGAGGATTTTGATGCCCCTTTTTACTTGGGCTATGGAAGACTGTTCCAGCTCCTGTACTTCCACTGCTCTGAAGCAACACCCTCTTTTAACAAGACATGATTGTGATTAGCTTGTTATGCATATGCTGTTCTCTCACCACTGCTTTTGGCTTTTCTTTCTGTTGGTCCTGCGTGTTGTATTTATGGAGAAATCAGTCAGATCCCACCTCTGTTTCTGTGAGCTGCATTAAGCAAGGTGTTTCAGCTTCCTTGTTTGGGGCAGACTTTCCATTCCTCTCATCCTTCTACTGTCTGTTGTCTCCATCCATTTTGGTTTGAAATCTTCATTTCTGACAGATCTCTAGAATTATTCTCAGTGTTTGGGAAGATACTGACAATGTTTCTGCTGTACATATCACTGCTTTCCCATTTTGTAGAAACTCTTCTCTAGCACTTCCCAGGATTGTCGTCAAAACTGTAGTGCATTATTAGTCCTAAAGTACAGAACTTTGTAATTCTGATATTAACATTCCTGTTTGTTTTCCTGGTTTGAGTGGTGGGAAGAGAAAGAAGAGGAGTTGTCTGGTCAAGGATTATATCAAAAATATAGTAGTATGTATAAGGTGTGTGATCTAATTCCAAGTTACAGGTGACAGTGAAATAAGTGTGTATAATCAGTGGGGAGTATATTCTGCTTAAATAAGATTACAGGTAGTTTATTACTGCCAAAACTTGTGTGGTAATTATTTTCATAAAAGTTCTCTTCATAATATTTCAGGACTATTCATTGCAAACCTAGTAATAGCAACATCAAACCCCCTGATCCACCAACACTAAAACCAACAGCAACAAAAGTCTCTTCTGTGAAACCCAAAGCTAAACAGCCAAAAGTAAAGGCTGAACCACCACCAAAGAAAAGGAAAAAGTGGAAAGAAGAATTTTCATCTTCTCAGTCTGATTCTTCACCTGAGGCCCAGAGTGAAGAAGATGGTAAGATACCATTGCTGGCACCTAGGTCCCTCTGAACTCAACTGAGAAGAGTATTATAAAATGACATTGTTTGATCTTGCACATTTTTCTGTACAAACCTCAGAAAGAAAATATAAAATCTGACAGTGCCATGCAAAATGAGTTTCTTAAAACTTTGTATTTTCTGTTGGTGTATAAACAAATGTGTACAATCAAAGTTATTTCAAATGTAGTTTATCTACATAAATACTTGTTTTACTACTTGCTGTCTGTGACAGGTGCAATTGTAGGAAGAGAAGCCAATTTGATTTTTGAATACATCGTAAGAATGAGGTTCTTCATCAGTTTTCCATTGCAACTGCATGTCATGTCTAAAATAACATTCTTGTAATGTTTGCCTGCATGCAGATGTGGGCAGATTTCAGATGCTGCTGTTGTTTTTTCAAAATCCAAGGGGGAAAAGCAGTCAACTTTTTGGCTGCTTCATTGCTTGTCTGAATGCCAGCTGTTCAAATGTAGTCTGCTGAGCAGATTTGCTGTTAAGACATTTCTAGAACATTGAGATTCAATGTTTGCAGGAATTCTCCAGAAGAAGGGATTTCTGGAGTTTGTAGGGGTTACCTGTGGTAGCAGATTTACAGTGCATTTTGCCGGGTTCTTTTCGTGTATTTCCTGTATGTTTGAAGCAAAGCAGTGGATTACTCATACTTTATTATTGCTGCATTTCTAAAGCATCCTGGTGACTTTTAAATATAGATGAACTATCACTGGTGTACTGGAAGTGAGGACAGCACCTTTACAATATTTTTCAAGCCAACTTGCCCAAGTAACACTCCATATTTAAGACCTCAAGTAACCTGGTGATTACAGTCATCCCTGAGGAAGTTTAACAGCCTTGCTGGCTGAATCACTGCAAAACCCTGGTGTCAGACATGGAGCTATAAAAAGCTCCAGAATGCTTACTAGTACTGATGACTACTCCACGTGCATGTTAAAATTGCTGTCTATGAAAAAATAACAGCTTCCTCAGAGTAAGCACAAATACGCCTACATTGCTTCACTGATAACATTTTTTTTTGTTGGTTTGGTTTTTTTTTGTGGTTTGAAAAGTTAGGTGTGATTGATTTCAATGGTATGCAGGCTCCTAAGTGACATTAGTACTCTGAAATTCTTTTTCCTGTTGGATAACTTCAAATTTTGCAATTTTGGATGGTACTTGCATTGACTTAAAATCTGCACTTGGGGCACTTTGCTTGACTGAAGTTATTAATTATCCTTTTTCTCTAAACTTTCATCTACAATAATCAAAAACTTTTTAAATTCCTTAAAATATAATCCAAATTTTTAACTAAATCTAGTTTAAAAAGTTGAACCATTTGTATTATATTTGGTGTCTGCCCCTGTTTTTGTCAAGTAAGTAGTTTATTACAATTGACTGCATTGAGTTTTAATTTCTTGGGCTACCAGTAGGGGTCGCTTGTGTTTTAAGAGAGAAACCTTCAGTTTTGAAAAACACGAATATTTGTAGGCTATTGGAGGAAAAAATCCTTCTATCCTGTTTACTTTTCAGAGGTTGTACCTCCAGCTCCACTTGTTACTCGCTTTTTGAATACAAGAGCTATGAAAGAGACTTTCAAGAGCTACATGGAGTTGCTTGTTAGCATTGCCTTGGATCCAGACACAATGCAAGCCTTGGAAAAGAGCAATGGTACAGTATGTTTAACATTGGTGTGTCCTTACTAGATTTTAAGGTTATTAATCAGTACAGCAAGTGTTTTTAAAAAAAACCCCACAAACTTAACAAAATTCTAGTTATATAACCTCATCTGAATAATCTATACATTATTTGTGTATTTATGTATTTTTGCATTCTCTTTGAATAATCAAAGTAATTTGGAAATATTGTCTTATCTGCTTCAGTGCATTAAAATTTTGCTGTGAATGTCAGAATAGAGATCTTTGTTCCTACAGCTGCTATACTTCAAACCTTAGCAAACATTTATTTAAAATTACAGAGTTTCAAGTGAGTTTGCTTTCTTATGAGGAAATAGGCTTATAACTATAAGTAGTTATGATTCCTCCTACTATTAAAAAGTCTGGTTTTTAAACTTTGAAATCTTAAAATCCAGATCAAAGAAAATTATATTATTGCACACTTTTTCTTTGAAAACAAAATATTTGGATTTGTTTACCCAAGTAGACTCCAGGGTACAAGTGAAAACTCCTATTTCTCAAAATTTAGTAAAACACTCATGTACAAAGATAAAGGTTCCAAAAGAGAAATCGTTTCATGCATTATTTAGTTGCAAGCTGTTGTTTTATACTATTTTCTGGTTGCCTGTGTTTTAAAAAAAATCTTCTCTAACCTATCCTCTCCTGCCTCTCCTGATTTGTTCTGAGTGTTCATTAGTGCACACTTACCTCAAGATTTCAGACCCATGCATTATGTCAGTAGTCCCACTAAAATCAAAGTAATTGACTTTATAAATAAAAGGCTTCATACTGAGCTGTAAATTTTCATTCCTGGCCACATGCCTGTATTCAGCTGTATATTGTGCAATTCACAGTGGTTTATCAGATAACTTTTACCAGTAAGCACTTTCCTCAATCTTTTTTTTTTTATAAATGCCAGCAGGACCATTTCTTGTAAAATGGAATAACAAATGTCAAAACCAGATACTTGTCTTCATAAAACTGTCAGTTGTATTGCACAGAGGAGGATTATCTAGGAAATGGTGTAAAATTGTCTCTAAAATTTATGCTCTGTATTGCTCTATCTGAATTTTTCCTTGCAGCAAAAGAACGTCAGAGAAGGAGCAGGATTGCAGTCAGCAATTAAACTTTGTACTATCTAGACCAGCTTAGTGGGCTGATCAAAACAAAATATATATTTTTCTCTCACATTTGAAATTAGATTGTGTGTCAATTGTTTTATTTTTTACTTTCCACATTGTATATTAATGGGTTAAAGTATAGATTGAATATGAATCTCATTGTTGTGCATCTCCCAATAATCAACTGCTGTGGGTTTTTAATGTGTCTTTTAGATGAGCTACTTTTGCCTCACATGAGAAAAATTGATGGTATGCTGAATGACAATAGGAAAAGGCTGCTTTCCAAATTGCGCTTGGATCATGCTTTCAAGGTATTCTCTTTCAAATTCTAGGCTTTTAAAAGTGGTGGTTTAAGTAAATCACTGAATGCATACCATGCAGGCACAGCTTAAAACACAGAAGGCACTTCTGTAACAGAAGTGAATATGGATTTGAAAGAGATGCTATAAATTCAGTGCTTGTATGTGGCATTTGGAGAACATTTTGTGGTGGAGGAGTTTATACTGCAAAGGTAAAGTTCCAGTTTTACTCCCTGTGCTTTCTGGTTCATTCTCAAGCATTTTTTTCCCTTCAAGCTTTCCAAGTTTGCCAAAAGAAAATCTGTTTCCTGTCCTTCTAGAACTTTTGGTTAAGTGATTGGATTGCCTAAAAATAAACTTTTACATGAAATAGCTAAGCTGTGGACAGATGTCTGAACCTCTTTGAAGTAGAGAACATGATCAGAGGAGTTTAAAACCAGGACAGAGGGACGCAAGAACAACTCATTTGTGTGCTCTTTCGTGTATCTTCAGCATGGAAGGTTGAGAAAAGTGTGGATAACAAGCCCCTAATAAAAAAACAGGTCTGGATATGGACAGGGAAGAGAGAAGCCATACCATCTCAGTAGAGAGAAGGTAAACAGGAGGATAATCACTGTGCTTCCTACTCTTCCCACCCACCCTCCAAGCAGCAATGCAGAGTTGGTGAGTGCAGGAAGGTTATTTCCACTCGTGGAGTCACATAGGTTAGAAAATATCAATTCCAACTGTTAACCCAGCACTGCCAAGTCCACCACAAAGCCTTGTCCCTAAGTGCCACATCTGCTGCAGGTGTTTCAGACACCTCCAGGGATGGTGACTTCACCACTTCCCTGGGCACCCTGTTCCAGTACCTCATAACCCTTCTGGTGAAGAAATTTTTCCTGATACCCACTCTAAACCTCCCCTAGCACACCATGAGGACATTTCCTCTTGTCCTACTGCTGGGGAATAAGACACCTTTTTGGCAATGTCTATAATCAGACTGATTATTTGTTCTTGTAACAGTTTTGAGGCCGACAGCAGTAAAGCAGGCCTGGCTACAAGCACCATCAGCCCAGACTTGCTCTTTTGCCACTCTTTCCCTGTCCCCTTGTGCCCACAGTACAGAGACACTTGGAGAATTAGTGCTGTCTTTGTAGGGCTCTGAGCTTATTTTTGAGAACTAGGCGAGGAGGGAGATAATAACAGATTTGAAAGTTCTGCTCTTTTCTATCATAAAACCTTTTTTCCCCATTCCGTTTCTGATAAGCCTTGTGGGAAGCCTTGTGGGATGTAAAATGGCCTTGTCTCAGAGAGGAGACCACCATCAGCCAGTGAAACAGCTGTAATTCACACTATTCTTGAAGGATTTTTGTGTTAGTTATGCTGTTTTCCCAACAGCTGAACAATTTCTACCTGCTTGAACACAATTTCTTGTGGCTTCCTCCTTACAGTAAAAAGGCCTGGGGAGGGCTGTGTAATTTCAATGCACAGAGCCTCAGAGAGGTAGCTTGTGTTAACTGCCCATTTCTGGTTTTCTGTTGTGGTAAGAATTTTGTGTTAATAGTTACCTCTTTTTGACCTGTCTGCAGAGAAGATAGGCCAGTTAAGGGAAGATACAAATTGGTACAATTCTAGTTACATTCACGTTATGCAAAAAGTGAGAGGTAGCCACATTTAATTTTTTCCCAGTTTAAGGGGAAAAAGCTACTAAAATTTTCTGTAATACCAACATGTAATTCCAGTGCTAATTGAGTTGGAGTCTAGAGTGAATACAATAGCTTTGCTGTATGGTCACTTAGAAGCAGATTATGAATCATATCTCTAAAGTTAACTTGAAACTGTATTCCATCATATCATCTGCAAGATTTTAATGGAGTTAATGGATATAAAGAAGGGATCTGCTTTTGATGTCATCTGCAAGATAGAAAACCTTTTATGTTTTTCTTCTGGTGTGACAGTGCCAACTTGTACCATCCTTGGGTCAATATCTTGGATAAAAGTGAAATGCCTACTTCTCATCATAAGTGTTTGCATTGCTTAGGAAAATGAGTGATATTCTCTAGGATACAGGAGGTTTCTGTTCCACCTTTAATCAGATATTAAAGCTGAATGAGGCACTGAAGGAAGCAGTAAGTGAAAAGTATCATTTGTCATTCACTGATATCATTCAGTTTGAATGTTTTTGCTGTTCTGCATTGATAGGCATGGTTGAATTTAATATTGTTTTTCCACTGGATACAGTTAATATGGAATATGTTAGCACTGTATTACAAACCAAAGCAGACACTGAAGTTAGCAGTCAGAGTTTGGTAGTTTTGCCTGTGATATTTTGTACAGTTCTAACATTTATTGCCTCCTTTGGGTAATAGTTTTTATAAACAAAAATAGAAAATATTACTGTTGCTTTAGTTGAAACTCAGTAAGTGAGGCATTTCAGCTGAATTGTGTAAACTTCATTTGAAAATAATTGTCACCATTTTGTATTTCGTGCTCCCAAAGATGCAGAAATCACCAGAATTTACTTCCTCATTCCAATTCACATTTGTCTGGTTTAGGACAGTTGTGTGGCTGTGGAATTGTTCTGGTTCTTAGGAATTCTCCAGAGGGAGCCAAAAGAGGCCAGAGCCTCTTGACACTCGAGATCAACCTTGAGGAAGGCTGTTATAGTGGATAGCAAAACCAAATAATTCAAACCTGTTTAAGTTGTTCCACTTTGAAAGTATTATTAGGAAGACTGGATATGGATGGGTTGGCTGGTCAAGGTTACTGCTACCTCTGTGTGAGGAGAATTAATAGCTGTTTACTGAGAGGTTTGTTTAACAAAGTAAAAAATGCCTGATACAGATAAAGAGCTAATAAATTATAGGCAGGGAAGGTTGTTGTAGTCAGGTTCTGTTTGTTAAAAGAAAATATAAAAATGGAGTTGATTTCATATTTTAACCCGATGGTCCCAAGTAAAGTCCTTAAACTGCAGCACTGATTAATTTTTCCATAAGTGTGCTTTTCTGCCTCATACTGGAGTGTCATACCAAGATGCATGTTTATTTGACTTGAAACATTTTTTTCAGGGCCAGATTATGTGGCATAGCAGGACTATTTTAAAGTAGCTGCTAACATAATACTGAATTTGTACAACAAAGTTGTATTCAAATTTACTCATACAAATAGGGTAGAACTGAAGCTGCCAGAAGTGCAATTCACTCTCATTAGTTAAAATGTCTTAAACTTTTGCTTTTTTGAACCAGCCTTTTACTTCACTGTGCATAAGCTTTTCTACCTTACAGATCTGATGAGATGCAATTAGTTTGTGATTTGCAAAATCTGGGACAAAAGCTATAAAGATATTTAGGCATCCAATCCCTGTGTGCCTGACTATGCATTAAATACTTGGGAATCTTCAAGTAACTTGGCCTTAGAGATTCTTGAGTAGAAATGGAACAGAAAGCATTTTTGAAGATAAAAATTGCACTGTGGAGCTTTTTTCCCCCCTCTCTTTTTAGTCATAGAATCGCAGATGTTATTCTGACGTACAGTGAAAGGATCTGCTGGTCTTAGAAAAATTACAGTAGTCAAGAACATGACTTTCCAAACCAGATATGATTGTATGATCTGATAAAAGACACTTTATCAAGTCGTTGTGGAAGAATAAATTTTTTCCTAATAGGCTGCACTCTAAACTTCTCAAAGAAAATGGCCAATTTCTCATTATTGTGGCCATTCTTGATTTTTTTTATAATCCTTTGTCTTTTTATGCTCTGTTAAAGAATGCTTTGGAAAACTTTCCTGAACTGACAGTGATCACTCGGGATTCCAAGACAAAGTGTGGAGGGACGTCTGTGTCTAAGATCAAAATGAATGGTAAAGCTTACAACAAGAAAACACTGAGGGCTTCTAAATCAACCACTAAATCAGCACAGGTGAGTGTTCACAACGTTTGTTGCTGCCACCATCTGACTTGTGCTGTGATAACTGCGTTTGTATAAAACCCTGCTTCATGTATTAGGTGCTGTGGTTGGTTTATCAAAATATAAAATCTTCTGTAACAGGGGAATGTTAAAAGCCAACATTTAAAGCAGTACATTAAATCATTATTATAACTCGTATGTGAAACATAGTTTGTAAGCCTCCTGGGCTGTTGCTGGAGAAGCAACAATCTGCCTTCATTTTGGGCTTGCAGTGCATTCAGCATGACTGAAAGCATTCTCACACCTGGTTTTAATAAAACAACATGGAAAGTGGAGATATGAGATAATTATGATATAATGTGAATTACAGTTTGCCAGATATGTCACAATAATGATTTGAGTGAAGCACTCCTTTACTGAATTGTTTAAAATAATTGTTTGCAGAAGAAAATGTCTGTAATATCTCTTGGTAAATAACAGGAATTTTCTTAAAATAATTGTTCTTTTTGCAGGAGTTTGCAGTAGATCCAGAAAAAATACAGTTGTATTCTTTGTATCACTCACTCCATCATTACAAATATCACATATATCTAACATGTAAAGAAGAGGTAGGTATTGTTCTCATTTTTTGCATTCATTGAGGGAATTTATTGAGGGAATTGAGTCCAACTTGAAAGACTGTTCTCTCCTTCTTGTAAATGAGTATGGGTTGAGGCCTCCTATTTTAATTAATTCTTTATGTCAAACAAAAGGCTACACTGGCAACATGGGTTGTCCCTAATGGGAACTGCTGTTCAGAACATTCAGATGTGAGGCTTGCAAGGTTTGTGGGATTCCCTGAAGTGTTCTTCACTGTTATCCAAAATAAACAAAACAAATGTTATCAGCGTATTTAACTCCTTGCATCTAAAAGTTTGTTTTTTGTCTTAGAAGGCCACACCTTTATTTCTTCTGCAAATCCTTGGTGGAAATATTTCAGGTAGCAGAAATGCAAGACTTGGCTTAGTTGCTAAGAAAGGCATTTTGGGGGATATTACACTTGTTTTTAAAACTTAAAGGTTTTCTGGCAAAGAAGGTTGATATTTAACTGCAGACTATTATAAAAGTGAAAATTCTCCAATTCTGGCAGCCTAATGTATGTGTGTGCATCTCTCTCTCTCTCCCCCTCCTTCTCTTTTTTAAATAGATTTCTTCTGTTCAGAAGACGAGTGCAGATCTAGGCCAGGAAGAGATTGTGCAGCTGTGCATGAAAAACATAAAATGGGTGGAGGATCTTTTTGAAAAGTTTGGTGAACTTTTGAATCGTGTCCAGCAGAAATGCTCCTAACAAAAATGTATCCCAAATCCCACATTTTTCTACGGCACTAACCTGATGGAACAGAAAGCTCAGAGAGAGGCTCTGATTTCTTTTACAATGCCAGACTGCATTCTTGTTCGTAGCCATTTTTATTTCTCTTTATGGAACTTTGTGCCTTGGCTCCTGCTAAGGAAAAGTGATGCTGCCAAGGAAATCGGTCCTTTGGAGATGGAACTAAACATAAACCTAACCACATTTTTAACCTGAAGAGTTATTTTCTATTTTGTAAACTATTGGATAACTTAGTTTTATTTTCAGAAATGTTTTTGACAAGTGATAAAGCATGCACTACATATACTTTTTTTTCTTTTTTATTGCTCAACAGATAACAACACTTAAAATACTACAGATTTTTCCATCCCTGACTAAGTGAGAGAAAAGTCAGCGTTGGGGCGAACTAATTTTTACATGTCTGGCCACCAAATTTAGAGTTTTGTACATTTTGTGAACAGAGCCGGAGTGACATCAGTTTCTGCATACTTGTATTGCCATCATAGAATCCAGAAATTTCATTATGCTTTATGGACTCCTTTTACTATTGTCATGTTCGGGAGACTGAACATGGAGTTGGTGCAATCCTATGACTGCTTTTGTGTCAAATTATATTGTAATGAAAGACAATGACCTTAACTATTTTCCCTGTTTTGAAGAAAAAAATATTTTCCTTTATACTGTGTTTTTTTTTTCTTTTGGAAAAAAAAATTCAATTGTACATTTTATCTCACTAATAGTTGTATTTTTCACAGAGGAAATATTGTGGTTAAAATTGTTACATGTATCTTTGTAATACACTTTCCATTGTTTTCAGTAAATCCTATTCATTTATATGTTGATTTTATATTGTAAACTATGTATCTCGAGGTAACCCTTTTGTTTATACAGGTTTGCTTCAGTGTTAACCAGAATAATGCATAATGCATACTAGACTAGTTTTGCTTTAAGTGTAGTTGTGTTAGACACTGCAATTATTTTCTGATATGTGAAAATAAATTTCTTACTAAACTAGCACTTGATTAACTGAGAGTTTAAATGAAGAGCTACTACACTTTATCTTGGTCAACAAAGATTGTTGATTGAATAGACTATATGCAGTGTTAAACACAGCTTACATAATTGTTTGTAGAACTGGCAGTTGCAGAGCTGTTCTCTTTTTGGTGCCTTCCAAGTCTTCAGACATCTTTGTAGCTTTTCTCCCCCTCCAGGCTGTTAACAGTTAGTTGTGCCACTAGTCACACTCAGACAATGAATGTAATGGGCTCTAATCAGGAGAACATTTTCTTTAAATTTGCCAATAGAATGCCTTATTGAGTCATTTAGAATGGAGATGTACTCTACTGGCGTCCTAAAAAAAAAAAAAAAGTTATGTTAGTCTTTTTTCAGATAATGTAGATAAAAACTTCATTCCTTTATCCTTTTACTGCCACTTAGTGCCTTAATTTCAGCCAAGAGAGCAGGGTTCACTATTCATTGGCCAAATGAAATAATGTTCATTGCCATCGACCTTTTCCCCATGTTTTGATCCTATTTAGTTGTTAAATATTCATTAGACCGTAGAACTATAAAGAGTTTAATGAATAGATGTGAAAATGAAATTATTGGATCTTGAGTAAGCAAATAGAGGTTTGAATATTAAAGTATGCACAGAATTTTAGCTGATTAGATTTAGAACCTTGTAGGATGTTTACCATATTTCCAAAGCTTTTCATCCTTAAAAAGCAATAATTCTCCTTTACAATTTGTGTGCAGACTACGATGAACAGAAATGGGTATGTGCCCTTGCCTTTTCTAAAGCCTCTTCCTCGTGGTTTTGCTTTAAAAAGGGAGGTCACTGTCGTGTTAATGACACATTGAGCTACTGCTGTGTCTGCAATTATCAAGGAGAGCGAGGTGCATTTGGGTTTAGGCAGAATGTGCAGATTCTTAGAGCAATCATGGAGCTAATTAATTCCCAGAGTGAAAAGAAGGGTAGCCGTGGGGGTAAGGAGTTTCTATAGTTTCAGTCCTGCCGGGTCTGGTAGGCACTCGAGTTAATAGGGTGAAACCAAACAGCAGAGTTAGCAGCCTTGGCAGCAATCAGATAAAATGATTTTAATGTAAACATAGACCCTGGAGGGACGGTGTGCCCAGTACGCTCTTCAATCACAAGTGGGCATTCCCAAGTTTACTCAGTGCCCTCCCTTTTTGGGATGGCTGGCAGGGGGTGTTCATGCATGAGAGGGAGTTACTTGCCCGGGCAGAGTTCTGTAGTCACATTGCAGTGATGAGCACAGCGCAGTTTGGATATTCCCAGTCTGTAGTTTTAAAAATTATTAGGATACAGACTGAGGGAACAATTGAATTGGCTGCTGGATGGTGTAGTAAAGGGCTTGTCAGACTTTGTCTCTCTTACACCCCTTCCTAATATGACTATGAAGTAACGAGTTGAGAGAGTTCTCCATGCTTTCTAAAAGATCACCACTACTGTGTACTTCCTCTAGATTTCTGAATCTAGAAGTAGCTTTAGAAATCTACTTTCAGTCCTTAGAAGCTGAAAAAAAGAAATGAGAGGCTTTTGGAGTAGCTTGTCCCTATTTAAAAAGAAAGTAATTTTAGCAACAACCATTAAAAATAAAAAAGGGGCGGGGGGGGCCAGGATGCTCTGCACTGCCGTAGAAAGTGACCTGGCTTATTTTTGGCTGCTTTGTTCCCAAGGCCAGTTAAACAAGTACTGTGCCTGTAGAAGACAGGAAAAACTTGTCTTGAATAAAAGTAACTGCCCCAGACTATTAAAGATTCTTATAATGGAGCTTCCATCTTTGTCGTGGGGTGCAAAAATGGTGGCTGGATTGTTAATTTACCAAATTAGAATAAGTAAGAACATGGAACTCCCAAGTGTGTTGAAGGGTCATAAAGCAAAGCAAAGCTTTGTTAGTAGGATTGAAGAGGTCTTTTTATACTGAAGCAAACTTAAAGAAAAAGTCAATGTACAAATTACTTTTTTGCACAAATACTTAATTTTGTTGCATTTTAGATAATGAAGTCTGCACCCACACCTGAAATTTTTTCCCCTTGGAGTAACAGTGAGGTCTTCATCCCTTAACATCTGACAGTGGAAATTGAGCACTGATTTGACTGCAAGAGAAGATGCACTAGGAAGGAACAAAGCCCTCCTTAGACTATGAATTAGCAAAACAGGAATGAAACAAATTGTGTAATCAGTTATTTGGCTTTTAATATCGCTATTCTTTCCTTTAGTGTGACATCCCAATTTACACTGGCTTTGGTTTTATTAAAATACAGCATTTCTTTTAAAGGCAGGTTTGCTTTGAGATGTTACTTCCAAAGTTTTGCTAGCACAAAATCAGAGATGAAATTGGATTGAGAAATTGCTTCTGAAAACAGCTAAGGACTTCAGGGTCTTTGAGGTTCTGTGGCATGTATTGTATTCATATATTGTCAAAATGAAATACTACTTTTTAAAAAGTCAGATCTTACAGGCTGTCTTCCAAGTAAATGATTTCCATAGGAAATATATTTTAAATATTATTTAAATATTTACTACTATTTAAAACAATTTTAAAGCAGAAAAGCTAATACTATGGTCACAAAATGTCAGTGTGTCATCAACCATTTCTTATTTTGTTGCCAGCACTTGACATTTGGTCTCTCTTACCCTATTACAAACCTGTGCATTTCACAGTGCACATTCTGCCATATTTTATTATTTAAGCTAATATTAACATGTCATTGGTAATAAATGCATGTTTTTCTGCATATCTGTTCTACATATGGCAAAAATGAAGCTAGGGCTAATTAAGAGACACTTTATGCATTCTTAGTCCAGGTGGTCCATAATACAATGTATGGAAATGTGAAAAAGGACAGTTTTGTACCATTCATGATGTTATTAACTAAACCCATTAAAGTGAAAACACTTTTTAAACAAAAACCTTATAATGCTTAGTCATTTGTTATTTAAACATTAAGTCTTAAAGTTAAGGTTGTTGTAAACAAATTGGCAATTTAGACTGCATTTTCTGCTTGCAACATGAAGAAATACAGTTCTAGGGTTTGGGGTTCTTTTTTCCATTATATTGCCTGAATTCAGCATGTCTGGTTGATCTGGATTTAGTTCTGGGTTCTAAATGTTCTGAATTAATTTGTACAATATAACAGCCAGATCTTAAACTGCTGTGCTAAGTGAGGAACCAGACTGTTGGGGTAGGAGAGAGACTGCTGCTGTGATTCAGGTGGGGTTTACCTGAATTGTAGAATTTTCATTTGTTCTCTTTCTTACTAGACTAGAATCTCTGTGTACCATAGGGGAAGAAATGGTGCGCCACAGTATTTTTGTATTTTAGCCTCCCCAGCTACAATGAATTACTCTGGATATTCTTCCAACACTTTTTCCCTCCCACAGAGGGTGAACCCCCGTGCTGTGAATATTGTCCATAAGATCCATGGCAAGCCTTCTCTGAGCAACTTGCTTGAAGAAAAAGAAGCAGCTGGAGGCTGGAATACTTTTTTTAATGGCCCTCTGTATAAGCTTCCTCCCAAACCAAGGTGAATATAAAATGAATAATTTTGCTGTGGAGTTGATTGTTGTTTTCTCCAAAATCACTTTGGGGAGTGGGTAGGCAGAGAATGTCCTGTTGCAATCCTGAAGATTTTGATGCTGTGTTTCAGATACAACTTTTAATTTATGAAGGTTGGTTTTTTTTAAAGAAAAAGCAAGGGAAGAAGCTGAATGCACACAACTTTTTAGAAGAGGAAAGCAGCTCATACTATCAGCAGTTTGTGGGTAAGTACCTTAGGCAATCAAAATTACTTGCTCTGAATTATCTATTTTCCTTTTCCATAGAAAACCTAACAAATCTTTGTTTCATTTCCAGAAGTTGAAGTACAGAAAACTGCCTTAAAATTCTTTTAAGTTGATCTCTTGTAAGAATACAGCACTAAATGCAGAGAACAAGCTATTTAGAAAGGAGAAAAATAAATGGTGAGTCAGGGAAAACAGCAAACAAAATTTCGGGGCTGTAGTCTCTCGTTTGTCCTGAGTATGTTGTAGGGTCCTGCTTTTAAAAGTTCCACTGGGCATTTCCTTTTCTCTGTGTGTGTTTAATTTTGGTTGGTTTTGTTGGTATTTTTTTAGCTACCTGATGCCCAAAGCATAGAGGGAAGTAGCAGTAACAGCAGAACCCACGAGCAGGACTGAAGGAGCACCTAAGGCTCTTCATTTCAGTTTTTCATTCAATTTATGAGTGAATGAAGTCTTTCTTTTACATGTGTTACTTGAAATCTTAAGCAATAGAATTGGGAGTACATGTAGCCTTCTCAGACTTCCAGGACATGAGATAGCAAGACATTTTAAGTAAAATTATGTTGGTCTGCATCGTCCTTTCCTTTCTAACTGTGGTGGCTGCTAGTGTGATTTGTCTGTGCATTATTTATGCATCAGATATTTTTGCTGTGGCAACAGAAGGTGATATGATAATTGAATAAAAGCCTGAGCATCAATGTTTTATTATGTGGTTAGGTCAAATGGGCAACATGTTCAAAGCCCTGGGAGAATGAGGATTTAGAGCTCTTCCCTAAGTAAAGCAGCTTTGGTGGCTTCTGAAACCTCCCAGATTTTTGTTGTTGGACAGAACACAGAAATTCCTGTTCCTGCAGCTTTCCTAACAAACAACAGTGAGGGAACACTTACTTGTTTCAGTGCAGCATCCAGCAACTTTGGTTAGACAGCCAGAGAGGTAGTTTGACCACAGTCAAGGGACTTTGTGCTAAAGGAGTTAAAGAGAGTGCTCATGTGTTCTGTGAGAATCCAAGTGTTGCAATCCTGGGAACAACTGGTTTAAATAAACCCCAGAAACCAGGTAACAAGAAATGCTTGGCCAGGGACTGTTACTTTCTTCTTGATGGGAACTCAAGTTCCCTTTGAGTTTAGTGGGGTAATAAAATTCTGCAAGATGCTTCTGGGGCCATTTTCCTATCCTAAACCATGGGCCTGGCAAAATATGGTGTAACTGAGTAAAGTGGCCCCACCACATTGTACAGTAATATAAAAGGTAAATTATAGATTCCTGCTTCTGACATACATAAACAATAAGCCTGATTCTCTGCCCTAGAGCATAAATGGGTATGCAGCTGTTTTTGAAGAAAATCAAAACAAATGGCGACAATTGGGAATTCAGTTTTGCTCAGCAAATCCATTTAGAGTTCTCACTTTTCTCACCCCTCACACCCCTCAGCTCCTCCTGTCCCATTAAGTTGGTCCCACTGTGGGAGGAGGAACGTGGAGCTTGTCTCTGGTGGATCAGTAGAAGTTACCATGCTTCAGGTGGACATCACTGCTCATCCAGGCTCTCCACAACTACAAGCTGGTGAGAGCTGCTACCTAATCCTTCCTGAACTTACATAGAGCACCTTTCAGTAAGTAACACTGGTTAGCATTTGGTTTTGTGCTGCAAAATAGAGGAATTCACATTCAGTTGGGAACTGCACCTCTGCGGAGGTGTCTGATGCACTCTCTCCTCCTGGCTGAGCAGCTCCTGGCGTGTAGAGGACAGTGAGCTTTCACTGTCCTGAGAGGACTCTTTATCCAGACGGCAGTACCTGTGCCAGGACTCCTTTAGGGACGGTGGTGTCAGTCTGTGTAGTCGTGCTTGAAGTCCCAGGAAACCTCCACTAGGGGGAAAAGCTGAAAAAGCCACTTAAGACAAAATCCTTTTGTCTTTGTTAAGCCTGAGAAATGGGGGCTTGTGACATCACCAGTTGTGTTTGTGGTGACGTTCCTTACCGTGAGCCAGCCTCGAGGACTCGCGTGTGTGCCTGTGCAGCCGCTGTGGCTCCTCCTGGAGCGCATTCCAGCGGGGGTCAGTGTGCACCAGCAGCAGGGAGGAGGAACGTCGCCTCCCTCAGCCTGTCGCCTCCCTGCCCTGCCCGCCGTGGTCCCGCAGACGCATTGGTATTCCAGCCCGGCAATGGAAGGATGGCGCTCCCGAACAATGCGCCCTTTGTCGCCTCAAAGAATCCGGCACCCAGAAGCTTCTGTCCTGGGAGCTTGTTTATTGCTCCGGTCTCTTCAAAATTGCCAGGGTGAAATCCTTACAACTTTCACTTCCCCATAAAATTCCAGAGCTGCCCTTCAGGGGTAAATCGTTCTCTTGCCCAGGCCAGGTGCACTCTGGAGCAGCCTCTCCATGAAGGAACATGGTGGTGCTGTGGTTGCTGTGGTGCAGCGTTGCCAGACGGCATCAGCGTATCCCAGAGAACCTACACCATCCTCTTTTAATTCAAATGTGGATGTGAAATGAGACCGAGCAGAGTGAATTTGTGAATAACCCTCTCTGCATCCTAAGGGAGAGTGTCCATCCTCTCCAGCCCGTGGAGCTCAGCCCCGAGCAATCCTCGTGCTCTGAGCTGCCAATGGCAGAACCTGTTCGTCAGTAATAAGGGAGATTCGCTGTGGCAGCTCTGTAATCTGCCTTCAGATCTGTCCAGCTTGTCAAACAGCCCATTGCAATCTGGTACTGTGTGAATAGCTGTTCATTATCTTAAATTTGAGATTACCAGAGGAGAGAGTTTTCCAATTTTTATAGGTCCATTTCATTATTAAAAACCTTTTACACCGGCTTTTGTATCTTCAGGCAATGAACTAGAGCAGATTCGATAATGCCACGATAATTTGATAATTATAGCAATTTCTGTATCAGAAGCTGTTGATTTTCCCTTCCATGACGATCTCTGTGTGACAGTGAACCATATGCTGAACTTTAATTTGTCTCGACATTTGTCAATGGAATGGAGCAACATTTTAAGGGTTACTCTTTATAATGTTCTCCTTTCATCAACTTCACCACTGAAGTGAATACAGGCATTGTTGATATTTAAGTGGGGAAAAAACAGAAGTGTAACTGTTCTAAATAACTGGAATATTTTTCTGAATTTTTATGGTAATTATTAATTGCTATGCTTTTTCAGAAACAGACATAAAGATTGGGTTCAACAGATCCTGATGATAATGGCAAAAAAAAGCGTGTATATATACATTTAAGCTGTGTTGATATACACTTAATCTTAAAAGCTTTATTGTTATGGGAACACATTTGAAATCCAAATAATAAAATTTGGTATAGAAGAGAGAGCCTTCTGACGTGTTTGAGATGTAAGAGAGGCATTAGAAATGAAGAGTTCTATGTTAGCCATTCAAAAAATGAGATCTAAATTCTTTTGAAAATAAGAAATTGGATGGTATTGTTCTGCCAAAATCCCTCTACTTCCCAGTCAATTTTCAGTGACAAGTCAATATCAATTTTGGCATTAAAAATTTGAATAATAACTGGAACACTGAACAATTCTGGGTTTTAGAACAGCTTATGTTCCAGCTTTGGTGTCCTTCCAGTTTTTTAAAAGTTATGAAATTAAAACTTTTTCCTGTGTTTCTTTCAAGAACACAGAACATTTCCCAGTCACTTAACCAAGCATTGATCTGTTGTAGATAAAACAGCAGCACCCCGTATTTTCTATTAAGACACCTCCATCTCTTTAGGACAACACAGCCTCCAACTTTTGTCTTTTTGATAGTGAACCTGAAATACTTAACCACACGTTCGTGTTTTTACTTTGCAAAGTCTTATATCCAATTATATCTCCTTCATTTGTGCCCAGAATATCTGGAAATTACAGGTGCTCTCACTTCCCCATCCTGGTTGGCTGCCCAGATTCCAGGTTCATTATGGGAAAAGCCAGACAGCATTTTGCATGCAGGTGTGCATCATTCCTCACTTTGTGACCTGCAAGTTTCCATTTTACCTTCTCTCCCTCCATGATCAGACAAGACCTGAATGTGGGTCTTTACCCTTTATCATCATCTTTATTCTTGAGCAAATACTTAATTGATGTGAGGACGTTAATCTCCTGAGCAGCAGATGTGCCTGAAATTGCAGCTGTTGAATTTAAATACTCTGTTTCTGCTTTATTACTCAATTAAACCCTACAGGTCTTACACGAGACTCAGAAATTCCTGAAAACTAAAGCTTTTAAATTCTTCAAAACCTAACCGCTCTCTTGATTCTCTTGTATACTTGTAGGAGTATTTCTATATGACCTGGAAATAAATGAAAACAGATTTTTAAATCGCTGTTCCTTGCTAAAGAAGTTCTTTATAATAGTTGCAAAGAATCTGACACAACTGTACAGCCTAGGACTTGGTTGCATAATTTGTTAAAAATACATCAGTCTTAAACGATTTTATGAATAAATTATGTTAATTTTGTCTTTGTAACTGGCATTGTGTTTTTCATCCTGTGTTCAGTTTTATGGAGGTTAATTAGGGGAACATGCTGTGGAGGGAGAAACCAGATACAGCAAGTTCATCCTGTATCTCTTCATCCTGAGATCTTTCCATCACAGCCTGAGGAATTCCCCCAGCCAAGACCATCCTGGCTGCACGAGGTTGCACTATTTAAAGTGATTGTATAAAAGTGTAAACAGATTCTTCTATTGTTAAGAATTATGTATCTATTACATAAATTACATGAAAGTCTATCTATCTATGCTTTAGGACAGCATTTTATAATTATGTTATTGTAAGAAATACCAAAAGATAGCATTTCTCAAAATCCTTTGGTACCAGATCCGGTTTGACCACAGCTGTCTGACCAGCAAATATCTACCATCTGCCCCTGTCAAAACTGGGGTGTCAGGGCTGTGGTCACTGGGAGAAAACACGAAGGCAAAGGCAGAAATCCAGGGTAGGCTGCTGATCCTCTCATAATAAAATAAAAGAATAAAAACCTTACAAACTTCTCCATGAACAGGTCACAGTGGTTTGCTCTGTTCCCTGCAAGCAGTGTTTTGACAAATCATTCTCCAATGTAAGGTGCAATTTTCTCAACTGAGTGGTGCACCTCCTATTTGGAAATGATTGGGGGTTTAAATTCTCTCAGGATTAGGGGAACTGCTGCAGGATGATTGACTGCATCACTTTATTTCAACTACTATGCAGAAGTAAATGATTTTTGAAAATGAACTCTGGCATTTACTGGTTTGCAGTTATTTTGGCAATGCATCAGAAAGTCTAGCAGGGAATAATTAAATAGTGCATCATGGAAATCCCCACTGACCTATGTATTCTATGTTGCTTTTTTGGGTTCTTATTGGCACCTGTGAGTCAGGACTACTTTTTTTTTTAATCATCTTCCCCCAAGACAGAAATCTCTGTCAGGCACTTGCTATTGTTGAGGAAACAAGATGAACTTTCATTTTCATAGGCTGGCATTTTGCTACAGCTTGAATAGGTTCCTTTTTCTCTGTGCCCAGAGACTTAAGGCTTCCTCATCTGAAAAACTTCACAAAAACTTCCACTTTTAGAACTCCACAAGTCTGTGGTCCCTAACTCCCTGTAGTAATTTTTCACAGCTTCAAATGAAGTGTGATGTCTATTTATTTGCATACAATGAACTAACTTGCAGCACCCTACCTATAAGTGTGACTAATGAGGATAAAAGAAGTCTGCCCTGAGCTTCAGTGGACAGCAAACATCCTGCACTTACACCTGCTAGCTCAGAATTTAATGTAGAACAGGGTAAAGGTCAATAATGTGATGACTCAAAGTGAATTTTTGAATCACTTTTAACATTGCATTATTTGGTCTATAATGCACATTACATACTTCTGAGTCTGTGTATCATGGAGATAAGTTTGGTTTTGTCTGCTCCTGTGGAAATCAGTCTAAAAAACATGAATGATTTTATGTTGTTCTAATACACTTCCATTGAGTAAGAATATAAAAATAATTTGTATTTACTAGAAAATTATATTTTATACTTAGTAGAAAATTATGTTGGATCTCTCAGCAGTTTGCTGTAGGCAGTAGAAAAAACACTTATTACTCTGAAGATGAATTTATTATTTCATTTCCTTGCAACGAGAATTGCCAGCTGCTATAATAAACATCTCATAGAAGACATCACAGGGAAACTTCAACTGCATGGGGTGTACAAGCAGTGTCCCACAGGAACAGCCAAGGACAGGGTTCAGGTGCTCAGCCATGGCCATGTACAAGGCCTGTGCTCAGGTTAACCCACAGAAACAGATCTGACCAGTCTGGGGTGTTAAATGACACGGTAAATACAGAGGAAATAAAGATAATTAATTAAGAGAGACCTGAAGCTCCCAGAGTGGGTCCAGCTGAGGGCAATGTGGATGATTGGGGGACTGGAGAATCTCTGTTACAAGGAAAGGCTGAGGGAACTGGGCCTGTTCACCCTTGAAAACAGAGAGGGGATCTCATCCATATGTATAAATATCTAAAGCCAAGAGGATGGAGCCAGGCACTTGACATTGGTGCCTAGCAATAGGAGAAGGATGGGCAGATACTGACTTGCAGGAAGTTCCACCTGGACATGAGGAAGGACTTCATTGTGCACTGACTGAGCACTGGAACAGGTTGCCCAGAGAGGGTGTGAAGTCACCTCACTGAGATATTCCAGAACCATCCAGACACAATCCTGTGCCGTGTGCTCTGGGATGGCCCTGCTTGAGCATGGAGGCTGGACCAGGTGTCCCACTGTGGTCCTGACCCACCTGGGATTCTGTGAAATCTCTTGCCTGTGTTTCAGAGCACAGTTCCCCATCCCGGACCAATGGTGCCCTCACTAGGGCCATGACCTCGAGTAGCATCAGTTCTGTGCAACATTTCCCCCAATTCCCACAGCAGCTACTTCCTATGGATCCTGACATTTTTATCAGGAATACTATGTCCAGTTCTAGGCCCCTCAGTACAAAAAGAGACATAGAGCTACTGGAGAGGGTCCAGTGGAGGGTCACAAAGATGATGAGGGGTCCAGAGCATTTCTGTTAAGGGGAGAGACTGTAGGAGCTGAGCTTGTTTAGTCTGGAGAAGAGAAGACTGAGAGGGAGTCTCATCAATGAATGTAAACATCTCAAAGGCAGTCACTAAGAGAACGGTGTCAGGCTCTTTTCGGTGGTGCCCAGCGACAGGAGGAGGAGCAATAGCCATAAAATAAAACATAAGAAGTTCTACCGCAATATGAGGAAGAACTTTCCAGTGAAGGTAACAGCGCACCGGAGCAGACATTCCAAACTCACCCGAACGCATTCCTGTGTCACCTGCTCCGGCTGACCTCGGCAGAGGGAGCGGACTGGGTGATCTCCAGACATCCCTTCTACCTCTGACGATTATTCTGTGACTGCTCACAGAAACGAAGCCGCTCTAGCAGCAGGTTAGTGCCTGGGCGGTGGCTGCCCTTTCTGCCCCGGGCCCGGGCACCTCCCACGGGCGTGGGCGCGGCGGCTCCGCCCCCGCGGGTTGCCTGTGCCGCGGGCCCGCCGAGCGCGGCAGATGTGCGGAGCCGGCACTCGCCATGGCCACGGTGCGGGAGAAGGCGGCGGCTCTGAGCCTCAGCGCGGTCTGCAGCCCTGCCGCCAGGCCGCCGGGTACGGGAGGGCACCGGGGAGCGGGACGGTGGGAGCGGGAGTGGGGACGGGAGGAGTGGGCTGCCCGCAGCCCGGGGTGGATGGAGCAGCTCTGCCCACTGCACGATGGGCGTCCCCGGTGGTGGCAGCTCCGCTCGGCGCCTTTCCCGGTTCCGCCGAGGTTCAAAAGTTGGCTGCGCTCCGGCGCCGGGAGCCGCTTCCGCCCGGGGGCCCTGTCCCGGCGGCAGCGCCGGGGAGAGCGCGGGGTCGGTGCCCTGACCGCGGGGAGAGCGCGGGGTCCTTGCCCTGCCCTGTCCGTGCCCTGCCCGTGGAGCCGCGGCAGGGGTGGGTGCTGGGGCGGCGTGGGCACCTCCGTGTCCCCAGCGCGGATTAGAAGCAGGTGCCTCGGTAGCGCAGTGTAAGAGGTGAATCGGCGCTCGCTGGGAACTGGCTTTGCCGTTTTTCTTTCCCTACCTTTGAGCACCTTAACTTTGTGGAAACTTGTAGTCTTAATGCTGCGTTTAACACCGCTTCCCTCAGAAAAGATCTAAAGGCTCGGTGTGTGTAAGGAAGAAGCGATAAAGCCGTGAGTAGTGGTTAAGGCGTTGCAGGTTGTACGTGTTGGTATTTATTGTAGCGACAGAAACCAGCGTTGTATGACTGGTGGTGTCGGGTCTGGGGATTGTTTCCTTCCAAAGAGCAGAGGTGGCTATTGGAATGTAGGGCTGGAAGCGAATTCTGTGTTCGTTGTGTTTGTTCTGCCTTCCTGAAGGTGTCATCAGGTTGAAGTATCAGCAATTGTGTGCCTTGTCTGTCTTGTACTTTTAAAGCTTTGGAAATTGGGCGTTCTGGGCGATTTATACCTTGGCTGGTTCAATGCTGTGTGTTAAAAAGCTGCTTTGTTTGGTTTTTTTATCTTTTTCCCTGATATGAATCTTTCCAGAAAGATAACTTCTTAAGCGTTGGTGTGTTCAAATGGCATTGGGCTCCTTGCTTTCTCTCCCTCTTCCCAGAGTTTACTGCCCCTCTACCTTTCCTTTTTCCCTTGCTAATTTGCCAGTCTCTGGGCTTTCTGGTAGCTGGGGGTCCGTTGGAAACTGCTGCCCCAAACTGGAATTCTCTAACTAAAGCCATTTCAGAGTAAAGAGAACAGAAAAAAACACCTCCTGCATCTCTGTGGAAAATGCTCATGGTAATATGTTCCAGAAGGAGCTACATGTTGTTGTTTTTTTCAAACACTGCATCTCACTGTTAATTCATTTGGTTTGAGGTCTGTCACAATCCCAGATGGCTTACTGTAGGATTGCTGCCAACTCCTCCTTCCATATTTTGTCCTTCAGCTTTTTATTTCTCTCTTCTTCCTCTGCTTCCACTCTTAGTAAATTATTCATCTAACTTACTGAAAAACATATTCTAATTCTAGTCTCTCTGGTGGCAGCAGGTCTCCCCAGTTAGGTGCCACCTGCAAACTTTGTGTATTTTTAAGTCCTTGTGGAGGCTGAGTGTAGCCTCAGGTCAAACTGTTGGCTGCTGGCATTTTATTCTAATCAGACTGGTAAATGAGTAATAGTTCAGTGGTTTCACTGGGGAGGGAAGACGGATTGGCTCACGGAAGTGGAGTTGGGTGCACAGAGCTGAGGGCTCTGCTGGAGCCGAGGTGGCACAGGGCTGTCTGATGGGATAAGCGCTGAGTGAGTGGCGGCTCAAGAGAATCCGTGGACTTGTGAGTGGTGTGCTAAGCACTGATGTTAGGTAGCTCGTGTGTAAGCACGGTCCTGTAGGAAACAAGGTTCTGATGTGCCTCTTCATCCCTGCCTCCATCTTCCCTGCCCAGCTGTGTTGCTGTTAGTGGAGGAAAGGGGGAGTTATGAGTACATACATCTGGTTTGTGGTTGTGGGACCTGTGTGCTTAGGAGGGGTAACCATTAGATGACCGAGGGACACACAAAAGGACAGTGTCAAAGTGAGAGGCTGAAAAAACAGGAACTCCTGGTTGCAAAGCTTTAGGCTGGTGGAGCGAGAGGAACCACCAAAGAGAGGGAGGGAGACAGTGGTACAGAGCAGGCAGATTTGCTAAGGAAGTAACAAAGCGTTAATGCCTGAGCAATCCAAGCCAAAGTGGAAGTCTCAAAGATTTTTAAATCCTTACGAGGTTCATGAAAGCTAGAAGCCAGAAAGGGGCTGTTCTCTGTGACTGCAGCATGAATTCAGTCTTTGTCTCTGTTCTCAGGCTTTAGCTTGGCGCAGAAGCCGTTTGGAGCGACGTTCGTCTGGAGCAGCATTATCAGCGCTCTTCAAACTCAAGTGGAAGTGAAAAAGCGCCGCCAGAACCTGAAGTGTTACCATGACTGTTTCATTGGTTCGGATGCAGTGGATGTTGTCTTTGCCCATCTCCTGCAGAACAAGTATTTTGGGGACGTGGATATCTCCCGGGCTAAGGTGGTGCGCGTGTGCCAAGCGCTGATGGATTGCAAAGTGTTTGAGGCTGTCTCCACCAGGGTCTTCGGGAAAGACAAACGCTCTGTGTTTGAAGACAGCAGCAGCAGCCTCTACAGATTCACAAATGCCTCCAACCAACCAGAGCTCGAGAAAGATTTCCAGCAGTGTACCCCACAGAGGTTAGTATGTGAGGTGAAGAGAGGAAATTTTTTCCAAGAGGAAAATATTATGTATTCTAGGGGAGAGAAAAGAAAACTTGTACATTTACAGGATAAAAATAGACACTGCATAGATGTTTGTGGGTGGTAGACAGGTAGGAAAGAGCAATTTGAAGAGAGTAAATCACTCAGCCTACATGGTTACTTGATTTCTCTGTCTGTTATCACATCGCCTTGGGGGAGGGAGGTGAGAGGGTAGAAATTAAGTGCATTTACATACTGATCTAAATCAATACAACAGGCTAATGCAACAGGGCAATCTTTAGTCACTGCACATCTAGCTCTGGCATAAACCAGTAATCCATGCAACTTCTAAGGAAAAATTGTTTTTTCATCTTGTCATCTATGCTTCAAATTTAGCTCTTTTTTTAGCTGTTTCTTTGTGCATGTATGACTTGTTCCCAGGCAGGGTAGCAGGCTGTTCTGCTGTTATGCTATTGCATGCCATCCTAGAACCAGAGGGAAGAGCAATGGTGAGGTTTAGCTCCCCTGTCTCTTTAGGAGTGGGCAAAGAAAACCCTGGTACTAACTAAACCCTCACAAGGCACAACATGTAGATGCCACTTTGCCAAATAACTTCCCTTAAACGGTTTTTGTTGAGTATTCATATCTTCACCTATCCTGACATATTCTTACAAGAATGGATATGTTTAATGCAGTAGTTTTAGCAATGTGCACCTTTGAAAATTGTAAGTAGTATTGACCCAAGATGGAAATGCCCTATTCAATTGACATGCTCACGTGAGTAGCAAATGTGAACTTGAGTGCATCAACCCTGAAGAAAAAAGTAGGGGAACAGGGATAAAAAATACTTCCTTTGTCCTGCGTCTCCCACTAGCTCATTCTGTCCTGAAGCAAACTGTCCCAAGACTTTATTTAAAAAGAGAATTCATGAGAAATTAAAACCACTTTAATCATGTGTGGTATTTAAAAATATTTTCATCACAAGAGCTGTTAAAGTAAGACTTATAATGTATTGAATAAACAGTCATTAAACAGGATGATTCCTGTTTTATTAGTGTAGAATGGAGGTGTTTTTCTTCTGGGCAGGGCACAGATCCATCAGGCTACATTTCTTCATTTAGTGACAGGAACAGATATATTGATACAAGCAGCTTGTCAGATCCATGTCAAAGACAGTGGACATCAAAGAGATTTTGCAGTGCCCTAAAACAAAGAAGCTGTGGGAATTTAAATTATACAGCCATGCTTGGAGGAACAGTAATTTTGTGGCTGGAGTGGTTCTGTTACATGCAAATAATTTTTGGAGGTATCGTACATTTTTCTGGGTGACTTGGACAGAGGAAGGGGGAAAGAGGGGGAAGATTATGTAAATATCTATATAGGAGAAAATTTTTAATCTTGCAACAGTTAGATAAATCTGTGTGTTGCATGATATGATTTGTCATCCATATATATGGTTTTATATATATATGTAAATTGGTTTTAATCTCAGACATGAGAAGAGTATGTCGTTCCACTCTACTCCATTCAAACCAGAAAGCTTGGAGGATCTTTGGGAAAACCTGAGTTTAAAGCCTGCCAACAGCCCTCAAGTAAACATCTCGGATAGCTTGTCTCGTGGAGGTAAGCCAAGTAATGTCACAGGCATTTGTTTGTGGGATAACGAAGGTGCATCTGTAGGACTGGGAAGATTTATGCCCCTCAGGTTGGAGAGGGAGGCAAACCAGTACTCACAGTATTTTGGTTTGAACACCAGGTCATGAAAAGGCAAATTATGTTTGTTGGAGGCTTGCCGCTTGCCTTTTTATTTCATCAGACAAGAGGCATTATCTCTTGATTGAAATATATCAGCGTTGAATTTTGTGGAGAAGAATACCCAGTGCATAGAGCTTGATTTGAGTTAGAAATATTCATGATATTCAGTTACCTGCACTACTTATGTGCTTGTCATAGTCAGGGCAAATAGTCAGCTGTTAGCAAGAAGTGAATCGTGTACCTGTACAGCCAGCACTCCTTCAGTATTGTGTGAAACTATTCTTGGCAATTAATGTCTTTCTTTCAGACCAAACTACGATCTAATGTGTTTTTTCCTTTGGTTAAAAGTGCTAATGCATCCTAGAAGCTGTGGTTTCAGCATACAGAAATATTCAAGGAAGCTGTGATAAGGAGGGTGTCACTGTTGCACTTTCTTTTTCATCCCTTATCTAGAACAAAGATTGTTTGCAAATTAGAGCACAAAGAGTGTAAGGCACTTCAGACTTATCCAAAACGAAGTTCTCCCACACTTGTAGTTAACTAAACAAATGGGTAATTCTCGCCTTCTGTGGTGATAAAAGGCACTTCAGTCTGATAAGAGCCGCATGCTTTGCTACTGCAAGTCTCTATTTTGGTAAAATTACTCTGTTAGATTAGGCCCGATGGGAGGAAGGGGAATTATCTTTCTTGTGATCAGTTTTTGCACATGCTGAGTCTCCATGTGCTTTGTGTACCCACCCTTCCCAGTTATTAATGAAGTGTGGCAAGAACAAACAATTGCTCGCCTGCTGCAGCTGGTCGACCTCCCTCTCCTGGAGTGTCTGCTTGAGCACCGGGAGATCAGACCTCAGCCTCCACAGCCCAGGAAGGCAGCTGGATATGTCATCACGAGTAACTACCTGGACAGAGAGATTCTCAAAGCTTTCAGTGACTCACAGTAAGTATTCATTGCTCCCCTCTGCAGCTCTAAAAACTTTCTGCTTTCAGGGGAATGTAAAGCACAGTTTCTCTTTGGGGAGAAATTGTGTAGTCTCAGTCCTGCAGAAAGGATGTGGGTAGGCACTTTTTTCCCTGTTGGACTTGACTGGAATAACTGGAAAATAACAATTGCTCAGTGAGAATTTCTGCTGAACACTGGGATAGTTTTTGAATGCAATGATAATAGTTGATGGTATTGCAAGGAGAAATTTCTTGCTGCATTGAGGGAAGAATAGAGGTTTTATAATCATCATGGAAGTTTTTCCTAGAGACCTCACTTCTGAGGAACTAGTTCCTCCTACTGTATTAAAAGATCTACGAATGCTGAGCTTGAAACTGCATAGAGTTAAAAACGTTCTCTGAAAAACTTGTACCAGTCTGAATCAGATCAAGGTTCATGTTTCTGTTTATCTAGCTATAATTGTGTCCTTATCTAACAGTAGAGGACATGATTGACTTTAGGTTTTACTGCTTGTGACTGTTTACTTGTGGGTTACTAATTTTTCATCTTGATTAAATACATAACAAAGATGCTCATGACGGTGACCTACCCCAGTGTGTCAGGTGAAGTGTCTTGTGTGTGTGGATTTCTGGTGGGTTTAAGTGCATACACACGCAGTTTTCACTGTGGTGGAGGAACCAGTCTACCTGCTTTCTGTGGAAAGCATTGCAGCCAGCTCTGAAGGGCATCCACAATTAAAGCTACAAACATAAACCCCTCTGTCTTCCAGGACAGACGAGTGGCTCTCGGCAGCAATCGATTGCTTGGAATATCTTCCCGATCATATGGTGGTAGATATAAGCAGGAACCTGCCTGATCAGCCAGACAAAGCAGACACCTGGAAACTGCTGCTGTTTGACAACATTGGTAGATACTACAGCCAAAAAAAGGAGCCGCTGTTAAGCCATGCATCTGAAATTCATTTAGGAATTGCAGAACTCCTAGGTAAGTCAAATAGAGCTGTGTTCCAATGCTTATGTGAGATATGTACTGAGAAACTGAGTATTTACCTCAGGAGCCAACATTAAAGGCAGACTTCTGTGAGGGTTTTTTTGTTGTTTTGTTTTTGTTTGGTTGGGGTTTTTTTGTCTGGTTGGGGTTTTTTCTAATTTCTAGTCATAAAGACTGTTCTTTGACATCTGTGTTCTGACTGTATGCAGTTCTCTAGTTGTTGTTCAGGTCTAAGTAGAATGGCTGTGAAACCAGAGTGCTATAATTTGGTACGAGCTGATATCCATGGAAGTTAGATATCCATGGGAAATGAAATAGAAATATAACCTAACAGTAAATATTTAGGCTGTAAGAGCTAAACTGAAAGCTGTGTGGATGCTTTGTACCCCATTCACAACTTCTCCTTTTTTACCCAGAAATGTTTCTTAAATTTTGTTTAGACAGCATTTTAGAAAGCTTTTGGTGTTTTAGTTCTCAATTCATGTCTCATCTCTGATCTCCTTATTTTTCATAGTTCTCTGTCCTATTCCATGTTCATTGGAATACTTTGCATTTATATGCCGTTCTTCCTCTCTACATGATAAAGGATATTAGTACAACCTATGTCATTTAAACAATTCATACATCTAAAATTGCTATTCTGCACAGTAAAGAAAATTAAAACTTGGCAAAGGTTTACAAAGTAATTTGCAATTAATTCATCAAACTAACCCCTGTATCTACGACATATTCCTCAGTTTTTGAGAGATCTTTAATAACACAAGTAGAGGTCATTCTTTTTTAATAGAGCCATTTTCCTTTTTCAGTATTTCACATCTCATTTAAGATGGCTGAACTGTAATTGAGCTTAATTACAAGGGAGCTTAAATGCCAGGCTGAATGCTTGTGTGTGGGATGTTGTCAGAGAGTCTGCAAGCAGCTCTCATCAACCTGGGAGAAGTTTTTGTGAGAATGAATTGCTGTGTTGGGCCAGTTCTGTTTGGAGAGATGGGCACCTCATCAGGGGCTAATTTAGGTAACATTTTATTGGTAACATTTATTTAAATGCATATGGCAGTAGATACCTTTCTCTCTCCCCAGTGAATGGGAAGATGGAGCAATCTTTAGAAGCTGTTCAACTCTATTTGAAGCTCCTAGACAGCCAAGTGAGAGAGGAGTTCAGGCGACTGCTGTACTTCATGGCTGTTGCAGCACATCATTCTGAGCTCAAGCTACAGAAGGAGGTAACTGTGCATTCTTAACAGCTGCTTTACACTTACTGAAATCCAGAGGTCCCAGGTACTGGTCAGAAAACGCCTTTGTAGATTAAATTTGTGACTACAAAAATACCCCAATGACTCAGAAGAACACAGGTGATGCCCTTCTTAATGGGGGAGACTAACTCTCCCCCTTTCATCATTATTTCACTTTGTTCTTTAGAGTGACAACAGGATGGTTGTGAAAAGAACATTCTCTAAAGCTATTATCAACAATAAAAACTTATCCAGAGGGAAAACTGACCTCCTGATCTTGTTCCTTGTGGACAACCAAAGAGATGTGTTAAAGGTAAGAGCTAGAAAATGGCCAGGTTTTGGTTATCTGGTGTGCTCATGGAGAGCTGCCTTCTCTAAGCTGTTGCATTGTCCTCTCTTTCTGTTCCAGATCCCAGGGGCACTGCACAAAATGGTCAGCAATAAACTGCTGGCTCTGCAGAAAGGCCAGGATCCCAGTAAGATAACAGGTAACACCTCACTGAGCTTTTTCATCTTGCCATGCCCTCAAATGAGAAATGGGCTGTGCAAAAAAGCCTTACTGTGACAATAACTGAGGTGATCCAAAGGAGGGTGGGTCTGTAGAACCTCGAGGGTGGGTGGAGTGTGGTGTTAATCCTCTGAATATCTCACGTTTCCTTTCAGGTTATACCTTTTGCCAGAAACTTGATGAAAGAGAATATCGCTCCAACACAGAGAAGACCACAAAAGATGAGCTATTATCTCTACTGAAAGCTATTGATGAAGATTCAAAGCTCTCTGACAAAGAGAAAAAGAGGCTGCTAGGTCAGTTTCATAGTAGTAATCCGAGTATTTTTATGCAGTATTTTGGAGACAGAGTTACTAATATGTGCGTGTGAGACTTTAAATATTCATTACTTTGTATACCCTAGCATTGAAAACACTAATATATTTGTAAATCTTTTATATTCATGTATCTGCCTAATAAAATTATTTTGTGGAAATTGATGGAACTTATGCAATTATTACCACAGACAACAGTACCTGAGTTTAGCTTATATTTATAGTTTAGCTTATATTTATAGTTTAGCTTTTCTCATTAAGTGTTACAGGACCAAAATAATTCTTCCTTTTCCTCCCCAAAAGCCACGTCTGTTGACTCCCTCTATTCAAGTATTAAAATCACTGAGATGGAAGACACCATGAATGAGATCTCTTTGCCACCTTTTGCCCCAGCACTGAATTTTATGCTAAATGCTTTTTTTCTAATTTGCCTTGGATTGTGTGACTGTCACATATAGCATTGATCTTCGACTTGCTGTGTGTTGGAGAGAGCTGAAAAACATATTCTACTTGATATTGCACAGCTTTTCTTCAGGCTTCTGCCAGCTAACTAACCTATGTGTGTGTGACAAATTACTGAGCTCTTTTAAGCTCAGATGGCACCATATGGAGGAATTGGCTCTCTTGGGGTGCTAAAGTCAGTCTGGATTTTTAAGTCTGGCTTTGGTTGCCACAGGATCTAATGTTTGTGGCTGGTTATCTTCATCCCCACAGTGTTTACTCTGTCTGTAACTCTTACTGATGGCACCAGCTGTAATTAGAAAAGTGCTGTAGCAAAGGAAGGGCCTTTGGCTTTTCTTGTGGCATTTCTTATCCATGTCTGGTCCGCAGTGGAAATCCCAAGCTTTGCAACACAGGCAACTGCAAGTCCACACACACACACATATATATATATATAGCATGCATAGAGATCTAATTTTGACTCTTGAGGAGTTATCTTTGGAATGCTATCACCAAAACTTCATTAGCTGCTGTTAAAAAAAAAACAAACCAAATTTTGTTCCATATGAATTAGCTTTTGGGCACAAAAGCTAATTTAATTATGACAACAAAGTAATAATAACTGTTACAGTCACATGTGGTGAGCTGTTCTTGAACACAGTCCTGTGTCAGACTCTCATGTCTCACTAACTAATGCTTCAGTCATTAGTGGTGTCTGCTGCCAGGGGCCAGAGTGTTTCTCTGAAATGGAGCTGAAGGATAACGTTTTACTGTGCCCTGATGGGGGATGGAAGATAAACATGTAAAAAGATTCTTCTAGTTAATTAGATAGGACTTCTACAAATAATCAGTTCCTGAAAACTAGTAGGGAAGTATAAGCCTTTACAGTAGTTATATTTCATAGTTCTTAGTTTTAACTGAAAGGTTTTTATTATAAATGCACTTCCTCAGAAAAATTGGCTTAGCTCATACTTTAAAATGTGGGAGTGGAAAGCCTGAGTTTAGAGGTGATGTTGGATTGGTTTGCTCTTCAGTAGAAGTATTTTCCCTTTCTCCCTACTGCCTGCTGTACCATCACGGCTAAGAGGATGAGATTCCTATCTCGAAAATGAGCTGCTGCCTGTGGGTATCGCCTGCTGCAGTGCGAGTCCCGAATTACAGATCCCCTGCCCTGTGAGTCACTGGGCTGGCTCTGGTGCCAGGTTTGCATTCGGGCTGCAGAAAAGCTGCCCGGAGGGAGGAACGTGGCACGGGCACTCCAAGGTGGGCGCCGGGCAGGGCCGGCACGGTCCCCTCTCTCCATGGGGTCGTAGAGCTCCTCTAAGAGTACCTCACATTCCTCTTTGGAGGAACTGGCTGTCACACTGTGCCCTGTATAAGGTGTCTAAGGACAGCAAGGACAAGCCAGGGCTACTTTCCCAGGTTGCTGGGGGGATTAATCTGAATCAGCGTTGTGTGATGGGGCAGACCCCGATCTATCCATCGAGGTCCGAGCCCGGGCGCGGGCTGTGGGGGGCTCCGGTTGGGGTCGGGAGCTGCTCCTCGCTCGGCTGCAGCCAGCGGACCCGCGCTGCCCCAGAGCCGCGGGCACCCTGGGCGCCGTTCGGGGCCCCTCGGTGCCGTGAACAGCGGCCCCTCACGCCGCTCCGCCGCGGGGAGAGCCCGGTGCCGGCGCGGGGGGCGGCGGGGCCCTCGCTCCGCCC
>VZRF01001727.1:229131-325247 GCA_013396875.1 Vireo altiloquus | reverse complement strand
CCTTGGGAAGGGGTCGAAGGAAAGTGTGGCTGGAGCGGCGGCGCTGCTGCCGGGCCGGCGGGGATGGGGACGGTGCCCTGTGTGCTCCCTGTGGTGGTGGGACCTGCGAGGGCCTCACATCGAGCAGGCGGCGGCGGGGAAACAGTGGAATTTCACAGCATCCCTTTAAATTTGGAAAGGGGAGGGACAGGGACAGGCTGCAGCTTGCCTGCTAGTGGGTTACAAGGGAAAGTAGGTTGTGATGTGGCAGGTGAGCAGAGGGAAGAGGAGAGTTCAGCGTTGGAGCTGAGCCTGAAGAAAGGCAGCCTGAGGAAAGGCAGCCTGGCGTGTTCGGGCCGGAGGTCAGGGGAGCTGTCAGCTGCTCTCTCTTACAGTGGGACAGCTCTGGGAGCGAGGAGAAGCTGCTCCAACCTTCCAGAGGAAGGTGCGTGCTCCAGAGAAGAGCAGTGAAGTTTATTTAGTGAGTTGAGGACCTTTAATGAAAAGAAGCCGTGGAAAATGTTTTGTTTAAATTTTAATTTGTTGCATTTTTCTCTTGCATTTCTGTTCTCATTAAAAATAAATGCAAGGAAAATGCTAAGAAGTAGACTTTATTAAGTCAGAATTGTTTCTGTGAAAGAAGAGATGATGATCATGCTTCTGGAAGAGGTATTGTCAAGCTTATTTACCCAGTGGAAAGAGGATATGTTCTAGATGTGTTCTAGCAAATAATAGCTGTAATCCATCAGAGAAAAGCAGACTATTGCAAACTAAACAACGAAATCAACAAGTGTGCCTGTTTACCTGATCTGCTGAACAGTCATTTGGTAGAATGGCCCAGGAGTTCTAATACCTGCCATCCATAGCTGGAATAGGACTTTTAAAAAACAAGTAGTAATTAAATGTAACTCATTCTGGATTTGAGACTGTAGCTCTTGAGCTGCCATTTTATGGAAAGCAGCACTTTAGGATGTAGTCTGCTTTGTAGGAATGATGGCCTGCTGGGCAAAGCTGGGGGTAGCAATCAGACTGATAATCTTGTCTCTGTCATTTATCTTCTGTGAGTCCTCGAGCAACTTAAGTCAAGCTTCAGTTTCCTCTCTGGAAGTGAGGTATGTTATATTTCTCTACTTTTTTCAGGGTAGTGAGGATAAAATGCAGTGAGAGATTGCAAGGCACTAGAGGAAGTGTGTGAATTAAAGACTTAAGTGGGGCTTGGTTGAGTCATCTTTTTGGTTCAGATTTGACTTCAGGAGGATGCTTTGTGGAAGAGAATGGGTTGGAAGAACAACTGTCTAGTCTGGAATGAGTATGGAGGCCTTTATGATAATGCTTTTATTGTAGCCAAATTCAACAGGTTTCTCTATCTTTAATCAGTCCTATTGTATATTTTATATTGCAATGGTTGCTATGCTCTTATCTGTGAACAGCCCCTTTATTAAGAGACCTCCTCATCCTCTTGCTGGTGGAGTGTTTGCAGTAACAGGCCTTTTGTCTGCTAGGCAGGAGATCCACTTCTCCTGGAGCATGTCCCACTTGCCTGCTGGTTGGGATGGCTGCAGCTACAGCCAGCTGGAGGCTCTCGGCTGTGGTTCAGGGGGTGGCAATGTGACTGCAGCTGCGACAGGCTGACACTTCTTTGTCCCAGCATGTGAACAGGGAGATGACCAAGCGTCTGGAGCAGAGACATTGGGGACTCTCTTCCATCTAGAGGTGGAATGAGTCTAACAGTACCTGTACTGATGCCTGTGTGCCGAGGGTGTTTTCCTGTGTCGTTTATCCCAAGCTTTTCGTGCTGTTTTCTTGTCTAAAATAGAAATGACACAGTGCTGTGGGCAAGTGTTGCATGCTCCTGTCTCTCATGCATCGAGCAAGATGATGATCCTGAGTCATTGCTGTAGAGCAAAACCGTTCCTTATATGCCCTGAGCTTTCCAGCTGTCCTGTGGAATCACATTGTGCAATCAATTTAAGCCCTTATGGAGCAGGGTTAGTTATTACAGCTGTTGTATGAAAATAAATCTCAGTGCTGCATTTTATATTTCTACACTGTAGCTTGCTTCTGCTACATCCTCTCCAGTGGAGTTTTTGATGCTGTATTTTCACTTAGTAGCTGTGAGGTGCCTCTGGAGAATGTATCTCTTGCTGAGAACTTGGTTTCTTTCAAAATTTGAAAGTGAGGATGGTGGGATACTAGGAGAAAGAGGAAGTTGTTGTTTTTCCAAGAGCTTTCTTTTATTTTGAAAGGCAGACTCTTCCCAACTCCCACTTCACAGAACATCTAGGTTATTTAATTTAGAGACATCATATGCTCTCAAATAGATTTCTGTAAAATTAAAGCCTGAGTAGCAGCTTCCTGCATGATGGGTTTCAATGGTGGATGTAGAAATTACATTCTTTTTAGGGAAATCTGAGAATGAAATAAGTGAAGATAAGGAACAGTGAGACTTGGTTTTCTACTGGTAATTTTTCAGTGTAACTTTGGGTACATTGCAGGTATCTGCAACAGGATATAAACGTCCTTTAATATGTTATGTCCAATAAACCAATATTTTAAATACTGTAACTGTTCTTTACTGTCTTAATTAAAAAACCCAAACAACTGTGATATTTTATGCATAAATCAGGACTCTTGAATGTAATGAAAATATGGGAATAGAATTTTATATTAATTTCTCTCTAGTTCTTTTCCTGCTTCTTAATGCTTTTAAATGGCTCAGAGTGAAGTTTTTAAGTTGTGAGCAGATCATAGTTCAGGAATATGTTATGTTCAGGACGATTTATTGCTGTCTAGTGAGGAATCTCATTTGGCATAATCTTTTGTAAAACATGTTTGTAATACTGCTCTGGAGGTGTTTTTCATTGCTCTCTTAAAAGCAATGCTAGGAAAGAAAGCAATAGCTTTTTCTCTCATCTGTATCATTATGGCAAGGGAACAGTTTCAGATTTTTGAGAACTGACTAGGACTGCAGATTGAATAAATGGTAACTGTGCTGAAAGCATCCCATTTTGTGGAAGATGGGAAGTGAGTCACTGAGTCCAGGTCCCCTGCCACTATGAGGATGACATCATAGAATTCCTTATAAGAATTCTTTCATTCTTAATTTTTTTCTTAATCAAGAGGACTCCTGGTGATGTTTTCCCACTCAGCCGTGTTAGAAAATGCTTATTCATTCCCTTTTTAATATTTTTTCTTTTTGTGAAGAACCAGCTGAAAATGTCTCAGAATCCTGACAAGCTACATTCGAGTGAAGAAAAGTTGAGTGGTTTGGAGGATGATCAGGAGGAGAGCTTGGACAACTCGGATCAGTCTGTCCGAAAAAGAATACGACAGAGTGCTCCAGGGTCACACAGAGATGATACACCAAAGTGTAAGCAAAACTGCCTTATGAAATACAATAAAAAACTAGTAAATTCTTTAATTGTTGTGGGAGACAATCCTAGTGTTTTATAGCATTCTGCACAAGCTTGACTGTCTTGCAATTAAATACAGTGTGACTCTTGATGATGTGCCTTGAAACTGTAACACTCTTCCCATTTTCTTTTTCTTTTCCTAATTGTACACACAATGTGTACATTTTCTGAATTGTACACAATGACCACGTTGCTCTGAGCCACATATATCCTAAATATCCTGGTGTGTTTGTGCTCTTGGAAGGGGTAAACACTACCCCAGCATGTTCCAGCTAAACTGCCTCTGCTGTTTGCCTTATCAGCTGAACCTTCTGGGTTGCTGCAGCTCCTGTTCCTACTGCAGGGCAAGGAAGGCTGTTATCAACAATGGGGTGTCCTGTCAGCCCCCTCACAATATAGATGGAAAGTTGTATGTTTAATCCAATACTACTTCCAGTGTCAAGCAGGACTGCATGTTTTTCCTAAGGCATATTTTTCTTCATCATTCTGCTTTTAACATGAAGTTCTGGATGCAATATGGGACCCAATATTTCTGGCAAATCTGTAGATAAAACCAAGGGGAAGTTTTTGGGCTCTGGTGATTCAATTCAAAGAAGCAGAAGTGCTCAGAGTTCTAAATTTCTGTAGAAAGTGGCTCAGTAACATTTCCTTTGTCACATTCTTTTTATTTTTAATTGTGTTCATTATGACTTGAGGTTTAGGGTTGCATTTAGTATCGTGTTACTCAGAGATGTTCTGAGGGAGTTTCTGTTCCTGTGCCTTGCTGGTTGCCTGGTAGGAAATTGGGTGTATGTGTGAAGAGAGGCTCTGAACACGTGGAGGTAAAACACGTGGCACAGGCTAGCACTGCTCTGTACCACTAAGCAGTGGTTTGGTCTCAAGCTCTTCCCTCTTGTAAGGGAGCAGGTAGGAGAATGAAGGAATGTGATTTGAGAGCAGTGTTTGGTCAATGAAAGAGCCTTAGCTCTTAGTGCACCCACTGCTGGAGTGAAGTCATTTGGCACTTGGACAAGAGCACTGTGAGCTTTGCTTTCTGCTGGTTCTTCTCAGAATATCAGCCCTTGCTGTGTTCCCAGAGTCACTATGCAAGGTTAAGCTCCAAGCAGAAGGAAATAAAGATTTAGGATGGCTGCATGAAAAGAGCAAGGTACTAATGAAAAACTAGCACATTGGAAGCAAACTATGAACTCAGAGGAGCTCTGCATGGCAGACAAGTGATGGACACTTGCTTTTGAAAGACCTTTTCTGTGTAATTAATTAAATCCAGTCAACATGGATTATCAAATGGGATGGTCATAATAGTTTACCTGAAACATTTCTCAGTGACCCCAGCCTATGAAGATCCCTGGCTGGTTTCTTTTGCTTTGGGATTAGTATCTTGCTCCTGTGCCTGGACTGTAGCTGCAGGGAATGAACTACAAAATGGAATGGATCCCTTAGGGCACCAACCCTATCACTAATCCAGGGCCAAGTCTGAGGCTGCTGGCCCATCCTGGTCAGTCCCAAATGCCTGGCAGGAGAAGAGGTCTTAGGCACTGGTGCTGGCACTAGGTTGATGTTGTCTGTTGCTTGGCTTGGCGTCTGGGGGAAAAAAAGTGTTTGGAGGAGGGCCAGTTGCATTGGAAGTAGTGACAATAATTAGCTACTGGTGTGCTGCTGCTTAACAGTGATGGTGATTGTTTGCTGACTGCTTTAATGATGAAATCACTTCCTTGAAAAATGTAAAGCTGAAATGGCAATATCTGCACAATACTTGTGGAAGTAATGTGGTGAAAATGCTGCTATTTGGAATTACTTCTTCCTACAGTGTGGAGAAAGATGCCAAGATGCTGTTAAGCCATCCAAAAGAAGTACTGGTTTGTGTGGGGGGTTTTGTTTGGAGATGGTTTTTAAAAGAACTTCATAGAAGCAATTGACACACTGAGCCCAGAATATCAACTGGGATCCACTCCTTTGTTGTTTTAAAATACTCCAAACCTGTGTCATCCACCAGATGGGAAAGGAAGGGAAAGAAATGAGAAAAATCTTCAGTTAATGTTGTCATTTGACCCTCTGGACTGTCAATAAGGTGGAAAGGGTCCAAAAGACTTTCTGTAGGCTTTTGTTGAGAACTGTCTGACAGTGTAATTGATGTTGCAGCCAGTCCTTCTCGGCCTGTGTCAATAGAAGAGCTCATGGAGACAGCAAAGGGAGTCACCAACATGGCTCTGGCACACGAAATTGTGGTGAATGGAGACTTCCAGATAAAACCTGCTGAATTACCAGAACACAGGTAAGGTTTTTACCAAATAGAGACCTAAATAAAATTGTGTTTGTATAACTGCAAAGCAGCTCTGGGGGATCAGGTAAAGGCTCTGGCTGGGGTCTTGTCAGGCAGCACCTAGGAGGAGGTAGGAAAGAATATTAGAAGAAGGTGGTAACTGTGCAGTTCTGCTTCTCCAGATATGTGTGTGTGTGAAATGTGAACCTCTTGGATTAACTGGACTTGTGTGGTGCAAATCCCAGAGTGCTGTGGTTTCTGTTGTGTACCCTTGTCCCAGGACTCTGAGGCTGCACTCTTCCAAGTACCCCACTCTGGCTGCAGATGTGGGTAGTGCTTTTAGCAATTTTAAGCTTTCACTGCCTGTGGGAGTGAGATGAAACTGATTATTTTAGTTTTTCCTCTGTTTCTTCAGGGATATTTTGGGAAGAGATTCCTATGTTTTATTAGATTAGTCCTTGCTCCTTTCAAGTTTGAAGCCTTTCCTTCTCTGTGTGAGTCTACAGTAACTGTTTGCTCTGCTGAGAGGGGAGAGGGAGAACAGAGGAAGCTTCATCTGCTGTTCCTCTCTCTCACACACAGTGAGGTGTGGCTCACAGCCTCCTGGCTTGGTTTGGGAAAGGGAGGGCATATTTCTTGGAAGAAACTTGGTCCCCATTGGGGCCAGTGTTGTCTGCAGGTATCCATGTGTGAGAGAGACCCCAGAGCACATTGCCTTGAAGGGTGCTGCAGGAGAGAATGCTGCAGGTGACTCTTAGAAGACTGGCATTGTTGTGCTCCATGGAAATGGGTCATGCTGGGACAAAAAGGAAGTGACAGTGGTTCCTCTTGGCATTAACAGTGAGAGAATCTTGCTTGGAACTAGAATTGTCCCTGACTGCAAAGGCAGAGGACTTGGTTTACATGTGGGGATTTTTTTTACATCTCAGGCTTAGAGTCCCTTGCAGCTTGGATATACCTGAAGTGGTGGGAGGAGAAAGCAGCTGCAGTGGCTTTAGCTGCAGCTGTAGACACTCAATAGAGCTTGTGTTGGCTACTCCTGGAGAGCCACAGGGCAGGAGTGCCTTGAGGCACTGCCTGAGCCTCAGCTGCACTTGGAGTCAGAGCCTTGGGAAGCTTGTGTTTGCTGTGGGGTTCTCTGTGTGCACCTGGGTATGTGTGACTGTTTTGCTTCTCCAGTGTTGCTTACACCTGGTGTGAACAGGAGCCTGCTGCTGAAGAGCAGGAACTGCCAGTATTTTGAATTAGTAATTGGTGCTGAAGCAGTGGAATTCATTTATTTTTTTATACAAACTGATCTGGGCCTTTATCTCAGAGAAGGTGCAGTACTTTCACAGTGAAACACAGAAAATTTTGTGTGAGGGAATTTCTGTTAGGTTTACTAATGAGTTTTATATAGGACAATTGGTTTTATTTAGTGGGGCCTTTAAAAGGAACATTAATACTGGTCTTTTGAAGACAAACTGTAATTTCTCTAATTTTTGTTTTCTTGTACTTGTCTAGATTTAGCATGTGATAAATATTTGAAGGATTTTAATTTGCAGCCACTTTTGCCTGTGTGTAAGCCTTTATTAGGACATAAGCCATTCCAAATTGCATGTCTAGTTTTTCTTGCTTTTCTGAGTAACTTAAAATGACAGATCTCTGTTAATCATCAATTTCGTTATTATTACATTATATTCATATTACTTCATGCTGTGCTTCAGGAGCTGCAGGTTATCTTTGTAAGGTAGTGCAGAGACAAGTATCATTCTTTTAACATGTTTATTCACAGCTTAGAGAAGAAAGTCAGAGATATTGTGCATAAAGCTTTCTGGGATTGTCTGGAAGCACAGCTAAAGGAAGATCCCCCAACATATGATCATGCAATTAAGCTACTGGGAGAAATTAAAGAGGTAAGATGATGTGATATGAAGGGAAATTATTGAATTCAAGTAGCTGCACTAATATGAATGAGAAAAAGTGGTTGGAGTTTGGCTTTTCATAAAAAAATCCTCTTGTTCTTTTTCATTACTGTGTCACTGTCTGTGAACATATATAAGCTGTATAATCCTAGAGGAGAAATTTGAATGTAAAACCAAATGGAAAACCATGTAAGGTGATTAAAAGGCAATCAATACTAGTTCCCTAATTCCAGGTTTCCTTTGTGTTATGGCACTGGTAATGGAATCAGTGAGATGTTCCAACACTGGGTTGATAAAACCAGGCACAGCAGTCTGAAGTATGATCTGTGCCACAGAGAATTTACCACTTAGTAACCTCACTATCACACAGCACGAGGTGAAACATTTGGAGTTGGTGAGTGGATGGTTAAAAAAAAAAAAGATAAATTCAACAATTGAGTTGTTCAGATAAGAATCTGGCCCATCCCTGGTAGTGTGGAGGGCCAGGCTGGATGGGGCATTAAGCAAACTGGTTTAGTGGGAGGTGACCCTGCCCGTGGCAGGTGGTTTGGAACTAGCTGATCTTTAAATCTCTTCTGATAGAAACCTTTCTATTATTCTGTAATTCTACGAGAAGTCATTCAGTAACTGTTTTGTTCCTTGTAGTCTTTGATATGTAGAACTAATGCACTGTTACAAACTTTTCATTTCAGAGTCTTCTGTCTTTCTTGTTGCCTGGTCATACCAGACTGAGAAGCCAGATTACAGAAGTTCTTGACCTGGATTTGATAAAACAGGAGGCAGAGAATGGGGCTCTTGACATTTCTAAGTTGGTCAGATTTGTTATTGGGATGATGGGGACTCTCTGTGCTCCAGCTCGAGATGAAGACATTAAGAAACTGAAAGATATTCATGAAATAGTTCCTCTTTTCAGGTACAGAAATGTGTTTATTAGTCATGTTCAGAGTCCCTTTAATAATTTTAGAGGTGGGGGGGGCAATCTGCAACTCCTATTAAAAAAAGAGTAATAAGGAAGAGGATATAGCTGTGGGTGTGAAGGGGAGAGATGCTCCAGGAGTCATTAACGAGGACCATCTCTGATCTGGTGAGTTGGAGTATTTGTCTGGCTCCTGCATGTCAGTGAAGGACATTTGCTTAAATGTCAAGTGCAAATAAGCCTTAAGGTAGCAGATGAATAGCCAGTTGGTATCAGAATTGACTATCAACACAGAAGGTGACAAAAAAGCACACAGGAGCATAGGGAAAAAGTATCACTGGTTTTCAACCAGTTTGTCCTTTCCTCCCAATTTGAGCTCTCTTTACCCCACTCCCTGTATAATTCCCTGTCAGTTCTAAAGGGAGTGTGTGTTCCACATCTGGGAGCATCCAGACTTCTGCTTTGTCACCATGTTCTCAGTGGAACAGCTCAAGGTCTCCATAGTTGGGAGAAGCTTCATTAACCTTGGCTGTTTTCTAATTTGAAAAGCTTCCAGGAGCTCAGAATTGACTTGGCAGAAATATTGCCAGTAGGAATTAGGTTGCTTTGAAATGAAGGTGTTTTTCTTTGGTGTTTGTTTGTTTGTTTTTTCTTTTTTTGCCCCTTGGGTCTGATAATTCACTTCCAACTGAGGTTGGCTTTCCAGGCTGCCAGCAGACATGGCATGCAAGCTTGGAAACCCAGATGTCTTTTCATGCACAGTATTGCACATCCCGGGAGATAATGGAGCTAGTTTTTTACAGGAGAGCAAGATTTATTTCCTACTTGGAAGAGGCACATGCATGCATGTACATGCTTGCTCTGGCTTTCTCTGTCTCATGCCCTGAAGTTGTTAAGCTGTTACTGTTTCCCATGCATGTTTTTGCTCTTTCCTTAGACAGTCTGTAATAAATCTTGTAAATAGCACCTCTGAAACATCTGCAGCCTTGAATAACTTTTTCTGTTTGTTTGTTTAGAGCAATTTTCTCTGTATTAGACCTAATGAAAATGGATATGGCAAACTTCGCTGTCAGTAGTATTAGGCCAAAATTAATGCAGCAGTCTGCTGAATATGAAAGAAAGAAGTTTCAGGAGTTTCTTGAGAAACAGCCAAGTATGACTTTGTTCCTTTCTTTCTTCCCCTCTGACCTCCCAGTAAACTGCGTGTCTTTGCTTGTAGATCATGAAAAGAACTCAGATATTTTTATAAGTTCTAGAATCCATATGGTAAATGACAGCTTGTGCCCCAAAACTGTAGTTAGAAAAAATCTGCCAGAATAATAGTTCTGCCCTTGGTACATTCAGTTTAATTTCAATAGAGTGTAGGGCATGATTACCCAGCATCATCTCACCTCTGATTTCCTGTAGCTGTGTGGTTTTGTTTTAGATGTTCTGCTTGATGCAATAAATGAAATGCATGCCATACCTGATATCATGGGCATTAGTCATAGTAACTAATGGGATTGTTTGGAAATTATTGGTGGAAAAACCTAACTTTGAAAAGGAATTTTCTTAAGAAGATTTTTCCCCCACTCTTCCAGATTCTTTAGACCTTGTCACAAAGTGGTTGCAAGAAGCAGCAGATGATCTTGCAAAGCTGGGATATGAAATGTTGCCTCCCCACTGTAGTGATGGTGCCACTAGTGGAGCTTCCACCTTGTGCTTCACTGCTGTACAAAATCAGGCCTATCTGAAGCTCCTGAAGTGGGATCATGTGAACAGGCCTTTTCCAGAAGTAGGTATTTAACAGAAAAATGGGTTTTGTGCTTGTTCCACTCTTCTATTCCCAGGACACAACAGCAGCTGTTTGGATTTGTAGCCTTGCAACACATACAATATTGAACCATCGATCTGTGACTGGGAGATCTGGCAGCTCTAATGGGCACTTGTCTTTCAGTGCTGAAACCTGCTTAGCTGGAAAAGAGGAGTCAATGCTTCTCATTGTGCTCCTGGCGTGCTGTTCCTTGTGCTTTTGTCTTGCTTTTGCTGCTGCATCCCAGTGTCTCTTCCCAGCCCTTCCAGCTGACTCCATTCTGCTCTGGCTTGCTCCCTCCTTGCAGACGGTGCTCATGGACCAGACACGCTTCCTGGAGATCCAGCTGGAGCTGGAGCAGCTCCTCTTGGTGGGCACGGTGCTGCTGGTCACGTTCAGCGCAGCAGGCCCAGCGCTCATCGACGTGCCCGGGTTCGCTGAGAAAATCAAAACCATTGTCAAGGTGCTGCTGACAGGAATGCATCTCCCGTGAGTATGGCACGGCCCCGCCAGCAGGGCGGGCCTAGCTCGGTCTTCTCCCTGGGGAATGATCGGCCTCTCTCTGCCTGAGCGCTGCGGGAAATGCAGAGGAGGTGGTGAGGGCTTTCTATGAGCCTCAGCTGACAGTTTTTCTTCAGCTTGCTCACACAGAGCTGTCTTGTCTTGCTCTGTTCTTTCATGATTTGTACACTGCTTTTTTCACAGTGTTTTTCACAGGAGAGTGCCAGCAGCTGCCCCTGCTCAGAGTTTGGGCCAGGCTCCCCAAGATCCTGAGTGTGGCACAGTGAGCTGCCTGCAGATTTAGAGTGATTAGTCTACACCTACGGGTTCTGCTAGAGTCAGAGCTGTCCTCAGGCAGAAAGTCAACTCTTATGTGTATGGATTGTTCAGGCTGGAAGTCTTGAATGCTCTCCTACTTCCTTGCTTTAGATCTCAGCTTTATTTTTCATGTATATATAATTGTGTTATTCTTTCTAATTGGCTTTATTTGGCATTATGCTTTTTCCATTATATTTGATAAAGTAGGTAACTCTAACTGAATGGTTTATTTTTTAAAAGTGGGGAAAAAAGTGAGTACCTAATACACTTGTGCTGTACCTCATATTTTCCAGCTCCTTTAACCTGAAGGAATCCCTGGCCACCGTGGGTGAGAAGGTGTGTGCTGAAGTGAACAGCTGCCTTTCCCAGCACGGCTTTACTCCATTCTCAGCTGAGAGGGAGGCTGTGCTGAAGGGACAGATCCAGGCAGTGGCCAGCCCAGATAACTCCATCTGCAAGCTCATAGGTGGGTCTGGCAGAGTGCTCTGCTCTCCTTGTCTGTGGGACAGGGGTGGGGCTGTGCAGGCCTTCTCTTTCCATGTTGTTTCCATGTTGTCTTTCCAACTTGCTGACCATTTTCAGGCTTATTGCATTTTACATGAGGTTATTACACTGTTTTTAATTCACTGTCTGGCTTGAAAACAAACCAAACCCATTTTTTCCAGATTCTCGAATACAAAAGTTTCTGGAGAATTATCTTGCATCCAGTCACCAGAAATCATTGCCTGCCATTCCTGGAGGATTAAGTCCTATTCAGAGGGAGCTGGAGGAGATTGCTACCAAGTATATTCGTCTTGTCAACTACAACAAAATGGTCTTCAGCCCTTACTATGATGCAGTCCTTGGCAAAATATTGACTAAGGAAGAATCCCAAATTGTAGGGAAGTCAGAAGAATCATAAAACCAGTCTGTGTGCTACTAATACAGTATTGTCAGCTATCAAATAAAAATTGTACCAATATTTGTCTAGGAAAACAGCTTTCCGTGTAAATACTGGTTCCTTTTAACCCACTGATGAGGGAAATACATGAGATGCAAAAAAGGTTCTGAGGTAAAAGATGAGAGATGCATTTCTAATATAATTATGCAACCTAGGGGAATATCATGGTAGTTTTCTGGCTGCAATTTTTAGATTTTTGAGCTGATGATAGGTAGGGCAAGTTTTAGAATCAAACTTTGTATTTTAAGTGGCTCATTTTAGGGCATTTAACTCTTCATTTACAGTGAATTTCATTTAATTTATCTAGAGCTGATTAGCAATGGTTCTTCCCAGGAGGGGTGATTTGGTTTTTAAAAAAAAATCTTACTTGAAAGAATGAATAAAGCTAAAATTCTAGAGAAGAACTTTAACAGACAAAACAGCAAGCCAAGCAGCACTTTACTGTAACATTATGGTTAGTATGGTGGGCTTACTAGTTTTTTCTGCATTTTACTGCATTTTTAATAGCATTTTTTTGCTGTTTACCTGCAGGTGTTACAAAACATAATATATTTTTGTAGCAAATTTTCTGGTTATTGGGTAACTGTCCTCTGCTATGTACAGTACTCACAGAGGTGGCAATCTTATAGATTGTAGCTGTATTTATATCTTGTAAAGATTTCAGAAGGGCAGAGCTAAAATGTTTTGATAAAAGTGGCATTTCTTACCTTTTCTTTGCTAGTAGTTTACTCCTTTTTAGGTGAAATACTAATTTTAAAGTAAATTGTCATTTCCAGAAGGTGGATTTAAAGTGTGTGAAACTTTAGGTTGAAAACTTTGGTTTTTTTAAAAACTACAACAGGAGATGGTTGCATATTCAATCATGTCTTCAAAAATATCCAGGAAGTGCAGAGCACTGTGGGCACTGTAAGTGATTTTAATGTACTATGAGAGGTGAATGGTTTGATGGTAGTTTGAATATACAGGGAATATTTTAGTAGATTTTTTTCACTTTGTAGAGGTGTTCTTGAAACTTAGAATATTTGTAGATCTTGAATTTAATTAGTGACGTGTTGTATAGAGGAGAAAAGCCCAGAGATGTTACATTGCAATTTCAGGCTCAGCTGGGAGGTAAGTGCATCTGAAATTTTCCTCTGGTCGAGCACAACAGTGTATTACAGTAATCAATATTTGATGGCTTTATGAAAGCAAAGTTGGTAGTTATACACAGAAAGTGGCCCAAGTATGAGGTTGTCCAAACCAGAATGTGCTGTCTTTAAAAAAAAACAACCAACGAGGTATGTGAAATATATAAAGGGGCCCTTTTATTGCCAACATCCAGGTTAATTTAGGAATCAGCCAAAGTAACAGAATTTCTAGAAGCACTTGATTGTGATCCAGTGGTGATGCTTCCCTTTCTAGTTTTAATGTCAGTGTGGATAAAGCTGCACTGACTTTGTGTTTGGAAGGGGATAGAATAAATAAGACCTGTTTTCTATATTAGCCTATGCAACTCTAAACTCTTTTCTCATTCATTATAAACCTCCTTCCCCAGGGGAAAAACCCAGCAAAACCCCGTGAGAGTTCATCAGCTCAGGCAAGTGATTTTTCTCTTGGCCAAATGTACTCAGCCAGCAAAATGAATGTCTGTCTTTGAATCCTTGAGAACTCAAAAATGAGGATGGTTAGCCAGAAAAAATGGATTCTGAGTAGGGTCTGTTTCCTTTTTTGGGTCGGCAAAGGATCCTACAGAGATCTTCAAGGCTGCTGCCTCTGCTTGCTGGGCTGTGCTGTCAGAGGCTCCACCTCACAACACAGCCTGAGCTCTGCAGCTCCACAACTCCCTCAGCCTGTGCTGAATGAGCTGCCAGAGCCATTACTGCTGGAGATAGGAACAAGATAAATAACCAAGGTACAGCTGTTTCCACTTTTGTTAAATGAGAGCTGCACAAGTTAGGAATTGCTGCCATTATTTTATCCTTCAGTAGTGCCTAGGAGCTGCCTTTAGAGGCAGTTAAAGCTGACTGCACAAAGTTAGGTGAGGTACAGGATGGTCTGGAGGGTGTGGAGAGGAACATCATGGTGAGACAGGTACTTGAAAGGTGTGTGGCTGATGGCAGAGTGAAGGGCACTGCTTCAGCAGTGGATAAACTGTAACTGAGGAGATGGTCAGCTGGTCCAGGGCTGGGATTCAGGGCCCAGGGTCCATGAGGGATTGCTCCTGATGTCACAGCAGGGACTGTGCTGCCACCAGTGCTTGTACTGCTCGCAGGGTCCATGCAGGGAATCCCATCTCACAGCAGGGCTTTGATCCTAAGCCTTCATGTAGAAAAAAAGTCCTAGAATGAGAGAAGAGAGTGCAGTACTCACCTGTGGCTCCACTCTCACCTCCAGGGCACACACAGCAGGAACAGATGCTTCTGGCACAGGTGCTGTGGGCCTTCCAACAGGAAAGATCTAAAGGGACTGCAGTAAATGCCCACAAAGCATGGCAATGATTCTCCCAGGTTGTTTTTTTTTAACGAGAGTGTTTGACAGTTTCTCTACATCCTCTCTAAAAGAAATGGGGAGATGCAATTGAGTGGCAAAGCAAGGAAGACACTCCAGGATGGCTAAGGCCAGCCCCATCTCCATGAGCAGGTGCTGCTTCACCTCTTGCCCTGGCAGAGAGGAGCCCTGGCTGGGGCAGCTCTGCTGGGGAGGGAATGTCTTTCATTGCCCGAGGCTCTGACTGTCCTGTAGTCCAAGGGGTGCTTAGGATCTTATCAGAGTGCAGTTCTGAACAGCCAATTCCCAGTTAAAAGCTGAAGTACTCATAGAAACTGCTTGGAAAGCTCACGTAGTGTTTTTTTAGCTTGTTTAAAGATAACAAGTGCAACAATGTAGCTGATTATTAACATTTAGCTTTGTACATTATGTGGAAGAGCAGTGCAGGTATCCAGGACCAGAGTGTGTGAGCCAATGCTCCTGGACTACCCACACTTGAAACATGAACTGAGTTTGTCTTACAATGCTGTCTTCTTCAAGCAGTCCTGGAATTACAAGCCAAAGTGTGCTGTATCCTCTAGAAAATGGAAACCAAGCTCATTCCAATATGTATGCTCTGATCAATCTCCTGTGATGGTATAATTAGCACTGCTTTTGAAGTGGCTGAGTAATATTTAAGAAGTACCTTGTTGTGTTTGAATAAACCAGAATGAGGCATGATGTTATGGATATCCTTTTATTTTAAAGGAATGTTTTTTTTGTTGTTGGTTTTTTTTTAATTTTCAACTACAAAACAGATTCCTTACATTCTGCCATAAATAAAAACGAACAATAAGGCAGGACACTACATGAACAAACTGAGAACAACTGTTTTCCAGAAAATGTGAATTAAAAATGCTTCACAAGTATAAGCCATCCAGTTTTTAAAATAAAACTGTTGAAAACCCACAAGATTTCAAGTGGTAGACGTGTACACCCTCGAAGAACAAAATACAGTTTTGACGTTTTGCACTTTTGGTTTTAAAAACCGAGTTTTGTTCAGAGCACATTCTAAGGTTGTTCAGGCTGTTTTCAGATCAAGAACCATATGGGAGAAGAGGCACCACAGTAACAAAACCATTTGCAAGGATTTTTTTTGTTTGCAGCTGTCCCTTTTAAATGCTTGACTTTTAAGAGACTGATTCAATGCAAGTCTTTGTCTGTCACAGCAGAACTCCAAACTTGTTTCACCGGATTCTCTTTTGCTGTCGTGCTCTGTAAATGTCATGTACAGGGGGAACTACAGATCCTTTCTCCTCATCATCATCAGAATCCTCATGTGATCTCTTCACGGCCTTGTTGAGAATGGTGTTGTTTTCCACAGGTCCATTGCCTTCCACAGCTATTTCAGGCAGGCCGCCCGTGATTATCCTCACGGCTTCGTCAACAGCTTCAGAAAGAGACACAGAGCCAGTGAGTGTGTGAAATCCCCTGAGCAGCAATCAGCACCCAGCAGGGACACCCAGAGACACCTCGGGGACACTGCTGCAGCATATGACACATCTCCTACCTTCTTCTACAAATATTAAGCCTCAACTGTCTGAAGCTCTGAGCTGTGAACAGCAATTCTAAAGGAAATGCTGCTGCTCCTGTCCCTTTGCACAGGAATTGAGGCCATTTGCGAGCTCCGATCAAACAGGAAGGCCTTTTGGGAATCAGGGTAACTAGTTCATGATTCACCAGAAAGTCTGCAGAACAAGTCAGTTTCTGCTTCTCAACAGAGGAAGCCTCAAAAATACCATGTATCATTTAAATAGATATTTTAGTTTCACTAGAAGAAATTAAATCCTACATTTCTTTATGATAATTTTTTCCCTTAAACTAACAAAGGAGGTGAAGAGTGGCATATTATCATCTGCTGCAGTTCAAAGCCTGGGGTATGGATCTGTGCTGTTTCTCTGTTCCAGAACTCTCCTCTCCTTCATTGCAGGTCAGAGGGCACTGCAACAAGGTGCACTCAGTTATCCCCACCAATGACCTCACCATGCTGCAGCTCTCTCATTTCATGTCACAGCTGCAATGCTGCTGGAAATGCTGCCTTTAAAGGGTAGTCTCAAAACCTTCACTTCTTCCTTTCAATTGATACCACCAACATATTAGAAGAGCAGCTGGTATTTGCAGTTTTTGGACTTTTTGTTATCTCTCCCCAGGTAAAAGTACAAACATCTCCATGCAGGTTCCAGCCCAATCTCTTCTGCTCTTAAACACTAATTACAATGTGTAAACGAGGTCTGGGTTTTAGACAGCAATATCCACATGTAAACCCAAGTCTTATGCAGCACTACCACAGCCTCCAGAGAGGACAAGTAACTTACTGTCTGGAAGTTTGCATCTTCTGAATATCTCCATGAGCTCATCCACTTGAACAAAGGGACCCTGATTTGTTACAAAAAAACCCAAAACAAGTTTAGAAGGTTATTTTCAATAGAGTCATAGACACTGTGGTTCTGTCATGACAGAATGTCTTCCACAGCTTTCTGAAATGTTCAGAATTCTTAAAACAAACCTGAAAACAAATAGGAGGTGGCAGGAGCTTCATGAGAACTACAGCTGCTGGTGGAACAGGAAATACCCCACCCGGGACAGGATGTAAACCTGGAGCTGTGGGGAGAAAAGCTGGATGAAGCTGGTGCAAGACAGCTGGACCAGAGCTGCTTTTGCACTGCATTGTTATTTGATAAAAGTAATTACAACCCTGTCCCTTTTGCCTCTACTAATTACATATTGTTCACTCAGTGATCTGCTCTTTGAGCAGTGTGTGTAACAGCTTATTACCATTTACCAGACCCCAAACTCCTTGTACTTATTTCCATGTGACCTTGGCATTAATTAAAACACACAAGCCTTCAGCAACCCAGTGAAATGACAGCCTGAAAGTTAAGTACACGTTTAGATGGCTGAGGAGTAGGAAAGCCTCTGATTAGGCTGGCTGAGCACACAGGTCCCTAACGTGCCTCAGGTGAAACACAACCACTTCCCAACGCCTGACTTACGTGCTAAGTGCCTTGGCTGAAATGGAATCATCTGCTGAGTGTCTGGTTTGGGATACTCAGGTTTTCTGTCTACTTCATCCTTGAGAACAGGCACGATGGAAGGTGCAACCACAGGGTCTGGAATTATTGCTGCTAGCTTGGCACGGGAGACATCCTGTGAAAGCCAATTAGAGAGCACTGAACTTGGCAGGATCGCACTGCTCGCTTCAATTACAGAACAAAACCTCACTCTAGACCAGTCACTTATTCTCACTTTGTCATCATTATCATTTCAGATGTCCTCTTACAAGACCATCTGGGCAAAACTTGCATGGTTTCATCAAACATTTTAATCCTACAGTGTCCCAGCTGGGAATGGAAACCCTTGTTTCTGTTACTGAATGGGACCGTGTTTGTCATTTTCGAGTGGCTCCTTTTTTTAGGTTAAAAGGATTTAGGTGAACAGGTGCAGACCACTAGGCCTTCACAACTATCATTTCTCCCTCATTTCATCCCCTAGATTGCTTTAGCTGGAAAAGAAATAAAGCATAAGGCAGTCAGCAGGCATGCAAAGCATCAGTTCAAACAGGATTACGTTTTGGCATGTTCCAAGCAACAGGAATCAGCCCCAGGGCTGCACCATCTCAGGCACACACTGCCCTGCATGCACTCAGCAAGACACACTTGTTTGTAAGCTCACTTCTAATTTCAAAATGACTTTGCCTCGCTGCATTCAAAGAAAAGTATTCAGTGGCTCCATGTGAATCTGATTTCCACCTATCAAATTATTTTACAGCTCTGTGATGACCAACAATTCTGCTTTGCTAACTTTGATGTCATCTGTATTTTTCATAAATTACTTTTCTGTGTAAGAATAAATGAAAGTTGAGGCACTGTTTTAGAGCCATGGATGGAGGGCTCTCTTCCTGTCCATGCAAATGGCAATCAGCTGTTCCTGCTTCTCTGGCAGTCTTAAAAAAATATAAACCAACTTTTTGTCCTGTTCTAATGATTTCCCAAAGTGTTAAATGACAGAAATAGTAGTTAAAATACATGTGGTTAGAAACAAAACAGAAGACCACCAGGTACAGGGGTCTGGCCTTGACTTTGAACTCCAAATGGCAGCACCAAAGCATTTTAACCTTAAGAAACAACTGAAAAAAGAGGCAGCCACTGATCCCTGTCAAGAGCTTTCCTCAGCCATTCACAACAAACATTGGGACTGCAGCATGTGGGGTTTGATGCAGCTCCCAGTGAAGTCAGGGGAGCTTTGCCACCTCAGAGCAGAAGGACAGCCAGCCATGTTTCACACAAATGACCATATCCCACAAACTTCCCAAAGAATTCTGGGTTTCGAAGGAGCTCAGGCTCAGATGTGATGTGGAGGCCTGTAGCCATGCGGTGATGGCATTAACACATTGACCTTCCACAGGAAGATGAGAGTACCCAGGAATGCCTGAAGCTGCAGGTCCTTGCTCCTTTCTGCCCTTGGCCCCTGGCAGTTCGCTGCCCAACAAAACCAGGAGGAGGAGGAGGAGGAGGAGTGTTTTACCTGTTTTTCTAGCAAACAGGACAGCAAGGCAAGTCCTAAACAAGGAATTGCTCAGCTTTGCTGGGACAGGAAAGAGCAGTGAACTGAAGGGTTCTTACCCACTTACCTTATAACCAAGGGCCTTCAGCTCGCTGGCAGAGCAAGGGTACAGATCCATGAACTTGTACCTGTCCACCAGCAGAGCTGTTTCTTTGCCCTCATACTCTTCCTTGAATGCTGTAAACCTCCGTTTCTCCACTTTCAGTATGCTGGCCAGATCCCCAATGTTACTTTCAAAGGCTAAAAACCGAGCCCAGATTTCCCTGGAACAGCACAGGGACACTGATGGTTACTGAAGGGGGAAGGACTCCTGAGCACAACCCAAACAAAAACACCCAAGAGGACAGAGCCAAAGGAGGCCATGTGGGAGTGCAGAGCCATTTCTATTATTTACTTCAGGTGCATCTAAACACAGGCATTACCCTCCCAGTGCCTTCTGTGTTTCTGTAAGAGCTTTCAGTCTAGTGAACTGCCAAGGACTTTGTTACAGACAGGAAAGGATTATTGGTGTCCAGGACTTCAGCATTTGAGGTGAGCTTTTAGCAAACACTCTGCTCATCCTGTACACAGAGCTTCACTCTGATCCTGATATGGAAAGGACTTTTTACCATGCATTATAATCTAGTTGCTCTGCACAGACTAGCATATTCTAGCTGGCAAGAACACAACAGGCAGCACTTCAGAATTTTATACAGCCCAAAATATACATAGTTACTGCTCATTTCTCCATGGAAAAGCTCATATATAACTTAAGCAACATATTGCTGGACTTGATTCAACTTTCGTTTTAGCTTTGGAGTTCACCTTTGAAGAAGGTTCAGCTTTTAAGTTCTTGTGTTTTCTCACTTTTAAAATGGGCATAAAAGTATTTCTCACAAAAGACCAGAACTGAAGTGCAGAATGAATGTGCACAGCAGTGCCATATTTGATTCCTTGGTTGTGATGCTTTTGTCTAGCAGAATAAGGGTGAAGTGAACCCTCAGACTGCAAGGATTTGGTGAGCATTTTTTTGAGAAACTTACAAAGTAGCAATGAAAATATGGAAGTGAGCAGTTAATCTAAGTCCTTTCTGGTTCTTTGCCTATTTTATTTTCATGGCTGGGAGATGCTCAGCACCCTCCTCAACAAATTCCTGACCCACCTTCTCTGCACAGGAGGATTTTGCACTCCTGTATCAATGACGTTTTAAAGTCAATAAATTAATGAATTTCACTAGAAGTGGGATAGGGACTTTCCCAAATCTGTCACAGTTGTTGCTATTTCGGACAGCATGAAGAGGGGAAGGAACATTTGTACCTAATTTTGTCCTGCTGTTCATGTTTCTGATTTCTTTGGGATATTTATGGTTGAAAGGGGTTATGTATCTTTTCCAGTGCAGTGAAACTGCTTTTGCAGACATACCCAGATTTCTCAGGAGGAAGGCTCCCTGAAGTTAAAACACGTTCAAACAAAACTCTTGTATTGTTGTCCTCTTTAAAAACAGAAAGAAAAAAATCACACTGAGTAAAATACATTAAAGACAATTTCAAATACGTCCATTCAAAGAAATGTATACATTGAATTAAGTATAAGGCTGACTTTCATGGATTTGAATTTCAGTAAGTATAAAAAGAGATCTGAGTGCCCCCATAAAACTTTACTGATGTAAATTCCACTGTGAATTCGTTCTTTGAAAGTCTGTTTTTATTGATAGTGACAAACTCATCCTAATACAGGATCCTCATACAGGTTCTTTTATAACAGCACAGCCACTGCTTGGCATCTTTTCAGGACTTTTGGGATTTTATCAATTTTTTAAAAATATCTCAACAGCATATCTAGATAAATTTAAATCTGGCCTTTCAATTCACTACTTCCCTTTTAAATTAGGGCAATATTAATATGCTTGTATATTCCTCAGAAGTCCTCCCAAAATTATTAGGCCTGCTTCCCAACAAGCAGTCAGTGTTGGTAAGCTGCCAGCTGGGGGGACAGAGTGGTTGGTGGGTTTGTAACTAAAACTGCCAACTGCTGCCCTGTGCACTGTACCACCTCTTACAGGACCTTCTAGATCAGTTCTGGGTTTCAGGGGTTCTGATGGGTTATTAAATAGAGCAATAAACTAGTGAGTTTTAAGATAATTTTTTCTCATAGCAACCTACAGAAAGGCATTGCTAATATTCATGTAGACCCACAATAACTTAGTGCAAAATTAAATATACTTTAACTTGGATAAAATCTCTCAGTTTCCAGCTCACAGGAGAAAAAACTGAGAATCTTTAAACTCCCAGTGCCTGAAAATGCCAGGTAATGTAGTCTGACAGGAGGATGAATGGCACCTGGTGCTGCAGAATCCACACAGCAGCTTGGGTTTGTTTTTCAGAAGGGTATTCAGCCCCTGCCTCAGGGAATCCCACCCAGAGACCTCCTGGGTTTCAGTCCACCTCCTGCCCAGCCTCCCCAGCCCTGTGCCCCAGCCCTGTGCCCTGCTCTTTCCACTGCAGCTCCCCAAGCAGGACTGATAGGCACAGTGCTGATTTTCTATCTTGCTCATCTCACTACTTGGGGACAGCAAGTTTAAATTCATTCTAGTCAGGACCAGCTAATCCCTCACTACTCTCATGCTGATTTTAAACTCCTTTAGATCTTTTTCCTCAGGATTTAGACTCCTCAGTGTACTTCCCACTGTTCACAGCAGATGCTGTAAAAGTCCTACACTGCCAGTGAGCTACAATTTGGAAAGTTCACTCTCCTCTCTTCAGCAGAATCAAGATTTAATGTCCCCATACTTCTGGAGCTTCGGTACAGACAAACCAGCAGGTTTTGTTTTCAGATTCACTGCTGAGCTTCATGAAGAGGTTTCATTGCTCTTCAGGAAGAATTTAAATACCAAGAACTTGGCCTGGACCTAAACTCACAGTGAAGGCAGAGTAATGCTTCATGAGACCTCTCAAAGCTTAAAGCTTACCATTAAGGTGGGAAAGGTAGTCGATATATGCCAGTACATATTCTGGAATGTCCCCATATTTTTTCAGCCCTAGCTCAAAAATCTTAAAGGCCACAGACTTATCCTGCAAACATCGGGGGGAAAAAAAAAAAAAAGTTATTAGCTTCAGCGAGCTGTGCACCCTCCTGACACTTGTTTAGGATCAGGGTGAGCACCTGGGATTACCTTACTACAATAGTACTCCATTAAAGCTGCAGTGACATAGACATGGTGGCGAGTCCTGGCATCCTCTCTCGCCTTCTTAAATATCGTCCTTCCGGATTTGATGCCTTCCGCTCGCCTCGCAAATTTCATGTACTGGATATAAACCTGAGGTGCACATTAATATGTAAATAGCATCAGTGCTAATGAAGAATACCAGCATATCATTAAGTTTTTTATTACATCTAAAATAATCTTGACTCACAAAATACAGCAAATAAATCATAATAGAAACAAAGCTGTCTTGTGCCTCTCTGTTGTTTTGCTTTAAACACCGAGACAAACCTTTTTATAGATTTTTTTTAATAAAAAATGGAATACACCTAAGACTGATCCTGTGAAAAGACAGTAGCTAATACACAGATTTTTCAAGGAAGGGAAGGTAAGGAGATGAATGTAATTTACATAAGCAAGTGCCTTCAGAGAACTCAAGCTTGTTGTAAAATGGTAACTTTCCAATAAAGACATCCATAAAGCCAAGGAAGAGCTAAAAGGCCTGATGAAGCATTTTACTGTACATTATACAATCCAAAATACAAGTCATCCTGCCTGCAAGTATTTATACCTGATCAAAGAAATAATTAATGTGCTATTTAATTCAGTGGCCAAATTGTGATTTGCATTTCTTTGGGATTCAACTTTCCTTCACTGAATTAGATCACAAATAACAGCATTCCTCAAGCAGGAGGAACTGCTACATGGTTTCCCACAAAATGTGTCTTTGGGAAGCATTATGATGTGTCTCTAAAGAATGGAAAGTGTTACTAAATGGATACCTCTGACACTGACCTGTTGTTTAGTGTTAGACCTCACACCTTCCTTTTGCCTCCTCATGCTTTGTTGTGTCTGTTTATAATAAACTAAATAACATTTTGAGGGCAGGTTACTTCTGACACCACTTGTGCAGCACTACCACAGCTGGCACTGCACAGTGTTCTCTGTGCCACTTCAGCAGAGGTACAGCAACACTCTGATACTTACATGGTGCACTACAGACTTATTTGCAAACTACATGGCCACAGGATGGTTATGAAATATTTTATATCTTTTATCTTCACTACTTGTTGTAAAAGATTGTGTAAAAGAGAAAGAGGAGGAAAGTGCACGACTTAGTGTATTTAAATGGATTAAATTGTCAATCCTGCCAAAATTTTAATCTAATTCTGCCATCTCAGTACTCCTGCTGCTCCATCATCCCTATGACTCAAGGAACTCCTGTAAGTACTTCCCCGTTCTCTGCATGCATTGGGTGACAATCCATGGAGCTGTGGAGACACCGAGGATGATCTTACCAGCGTGGGGTCGATGTCCTCGATGGCCAGGAGCCGGTTGTAGATGCTGTGCACCTTCTCATACTTCATCCGGCTCTGCGGGAAAGGAAACACAGACTGCTTGGTAACTCCATTCCAGACCAGCTCTGACAGTGCAAAACTCAGCCTGAAAACAAAACTAGAATTTTCCTGTTTCCATTTTTCCCTGGCTGAACACTCTGTATGTCAGTCCCTTTACTCAGATACATTTTCTGTTCTGTGCAGATCTTTTTTCCTTCCCACATTAATTTCCCACTAATGGTTACATATATGCTTTTCAGGAGCCCTCAAAGGCTTTTTCTAATGCAGTAATACTGCAGCAGAACTGCCAATGGAGGTGTTTGGCATAAAAAGACTGAATCCTTTACTTCTGTCTAAAAGTAATGTGCAGACAGGCAGGAAAACCACCTTCTGAACTCTCCAACCTGCACATTTCCAACAGTCTGTTCTGTTCCCTGCCAGCTGCAGCCCTCCAGGCTTTACTGTGCAGCCTTAGAAAAGCAGGACACTTAGCATACAGGAGAAAAAAATCATCAAGGAATGATTTTTCTTTTAAAGGCAAAGGTTTTTTCCTCCCTGTTGTCCTGAAGTTCCTCCTGCAAAAATTCTTCAACAATAAAATAAGTGGGCAAAATATGCTCCGCAGAGGACTTCACAGTCCTCATCTGACCAGTGGGAAACAGCCTTTATTCCTGGTGGAATAAACACCACTGGGGCACTGCTCCTTGTGGAGGCTGCACAGTGAGGTGGTGGCCTAGGTAAAGAGACTTCTCCAGAGTCTGGTGGAGAGAGCAAAGGTGGCTCCCATCTTCTGTCACAGCCATGCCAACACAAACCTCAACTCCCCAAGAATCAGACAGGAAAGGTGCCCTTTATGCCCATTTTAAAAGTGAAGAAGCTGATGCTCTGGGAAATGGAAATTTGTAAGCATTTCACCCTTACGATACTTCCAGAAATATAGTCAATATTTAAATGGGAAGACAGTAGATTTTCAAAGCTTTTGTAACTCATACTATGGGCTTTTCCTCTCCATTTTGTCAGCTCCATCTCAGAAACACTGAATGAGAATCAATTCTACAGAATTTTGTGCACTCAGTATGTTTCAAATAAATGACATTATTCATGGGAGATGTATTTAGATTTTAATGTCAGTACATCACTATTTTTGCTCACCTCTTCATAATCTGCGTATGCAAAATAAAGAAGCATATTCTTCTTTAATAAAGTGCTGATCGCTCTTTCATAAATATTAGCAGCCTCATCACTGAAAAGTTTAGCATTGTTCATGTCCTGTTATAAAATAAGTATAATAATTGTTCAGCATCTGTGACAACGAAGGCAAATTCACAGAATATCTTGTTTGTGACAAGTCCCAGTGAATTTCCATTCAGTGCTCCAAAAAAGAGATAATAATCTCCCCAGTACTTAAGGAATCACAAAATCAGGCCCAAAAAATCCCCCAAGCTTAAGATTGAAACAGTTTTCCACAATTCTTATCTAAAATGCAGTCACTGTTATTTCTTAAAATTTTTCATTTCCCCATTTCAAAATGGTGAACATGTTACAACTTATGGTGCTAAATATTTTTCACACCCCCCTCCTTGTTTCAGAGGAAAAATTGACAGTACACCATGTCAAAGCAAGGAAATAAGGTAAAACCAGTGGCTGGCAGCTTACCCCTTTCTCAGCCAGCAGCTTACTGGACTGCTCAAGGTACTGAGCTGCTTCATACCAGATGTCTGGGTGATGGCCCAGCACCAGCAGACACTGCTCATACGCAAACATCACTGTGGGCAAAACAGGCAACAAACACTCCTTGTAAATGGCACAATCCAAGGATGAAATACAAAAATCATCAAATGAATCAGACAACAGCACCACTAACTTTGAACACAATGATCACTGGTGCAGTTCTTTTATACTGCCAGGAACTTTATGAACCATAACCAGCAGCTAAAACCTGCCTTGTCCACAGAGGAAGAAGCACAGTTCCCTCAAAATCAGCCATAAAATCTACTCCAATCTACTGTTTCCTGACCTGCACTGGAGGTTCAGTGGTACACAACTACAGCGCTGTCTCCCAAAATTCATTTATTACTTTCAGCTCGGCTTTAACAAAATCTAGATTAGTTTTTTAATAAAAGAACACACATACAATCCAAGAAACTTGATCAACTTCTACTCCAACACAACCCCTGAACACCAAATCACATTACTTATGCTGGAGCCAAGAAATACAATTCTCTATGTCCTAGTGCAACACCTAATTACCTCTTTTTGTAATGAGAGTTTGATCTTCTGTTCGTAGAGGGTTGCTCTTTTCCCACTGGATGTATTTCTTCCACATGTCCACCTGCTGAGCCTCCTGGGGGGTGTTTTGTGGGGGCACAGAGGGAGCATTGCGGTCCAGGCCCTTCATCACTGTCTCATACTCCTGAAACAGGAGCAATGTTTTGAAGAGCAGATTTAAACACGTTGAACACTTACTTTAGGTTTGACATACTCTTATTTGTAGTAAGAACCAGGTTTAATGCCGGTTTGTAGAATTAAATAGAACAAAGAAAAGCCAACAGAAGGTTGTACCTTTGCCACACGTCGTGCATTCATATAATCTCTACTCCTGTCCTCGATCATCTTCTTGGCTAAGTGAATATTGATGCCCTGGAGAAGGAAAAAAGGAATTGGGAATATGCAACTTCACTTTGGAAATACTTAATCTTATTTTATATAGGAAAGAGCTTGAAAGGGGATGCAAAAGTGAGCAAGGACAGAGTTATTTTAAAATACCAATATCAAAATATTTATTTCTCCTAATAAATGTATGGGCAAGAACTTCTATCAGGGAATAAACTCACTACTAAAATTCAACCGACCTGAAGTACCTCTGTGTATTTTTAATCACTTTCAAAAATACAAGAAACTTCACATTACTGCTGTGGGTGAAAGTGTGAAGATTTGTGATTTACAATTTTGCTCTTAAATGATGGTCAATGACAGCTCCCTGCCTTGCTGCTCACCAGGTGGAGACAGACAGCACCTGAGCAACTTGATTTTCTTGTACAAGTACCAGAGATCGACCTCCAGGCTCCAAGCTCTGCCTTCTCTGCTCCTGAAGTAACTGAGAGCTCTTAGAGGAGGCTCTACTCAACTCACACCCTGTTGCAGGTGTACCTTTGTCAGCTGAGACCTGAGATGTGTCAGCACTGCCTGACACCCCTCCAGGACTGCACACTTGTGCAGAGGGCTCTGCTGTGCTGCTGAGCAAGAGCAGCAGGGGCTGGGGGCAGCCAGGCCCTGCTCACAGATCCTGGCAAGAACAAAACCTCAAAGGACTGGTCCCAGGTAGAAAAGCAGCCACCCTCTGGCTGATGCCTGTGTCTGGGTGGATTTTTCTGGCACGGCTTGCCAAGGCTTTGCAGAAGATGTGCACAGCTTCTAGTATGGGTGCAAAGAGGCACCTGAGCTGGGAAGCAAAGGCACTCATTATAGAAGCAAAGGCATTGTCTGGGACAGCAATCTGGGCCAGGGAGCACACAAGCCCAGCAGTGCCCCAGTTAACCCAGGGCCAAGCTGAGGATGCAGCAGGATTCTCCTGGGATGCACTCCCAGCTCAGCAGCCACGTGGCTTTGTGAGCCAGACTGTCACTTTGCCTCTGAGACAGAGGTCTCCCTAAGAGTTCTACCACTTTTGACCACTCAATTAATTAAGGACTGGTGACTGATAGGCTGGTATTGTTACCTAGTGGCTACAGCTGAGCTAAAGGGAAGCTTTGAGAGTACTTGAATTATAGCAAATGGCCAAGAACTTTCCATACTGAGACCTGCATGAGGTCTGTGTGTTGTTGGGCTACTGACATGAGGAATCACTTTCCCCTCAAAAAGCCCTTCTGGTGAGGAGCATTTCCCTGTGCCAGGAGACCTGTGAGCAGCAGCTCTTTCCCTCGAGGCTGGTGTAGCCAGAACAGGAAGGGCAGAACCCCATGTCTGAGCAGAGCTCTGGCCCTCAGCTTCCAGCAGCTCAGAACAGCCTGAGGGACTGCTTGGAGTTACGAGTTACAGAGCTGCCTCAACTGGAAACTGGACAGGGTTGAGCCATTGCTTTGGCAGCCTCCCTAGGTATAATGAGAGCACCAGGAACCAGCAGTGAAAACCTTCACTTGCTGTGTGGGAGGGTTTATGGGGAAGTTGTGTTTGGGATTTTCCTACAATGGAGAAGGTGTGTCCTGGGTATCCTCCCTGGTGACAGCAGTGGTGTTCCCAAACACCCATGGGGCAATGAGCTGTCATGGTACACACTCGTGGCTGGGGGTCCCTGGAGTTCTCCCACCCAGAGGTTCTCCCACCAGCTAAGCACTGTGGCTTTATTAACATGAGGGCACCAAGCTCCCAACTTCCATAATTAGCAACAAGGAAAGAGAAATTGGCCCTTCTTTCCTGCTCAGGGCACAGTGACCCACAGAGACCACGCCTATGCACGACCAGCAGGACAAGCACTGCATGAGCATCCCTGTTGGGCAGTGCTGAGCACGAGGGCATCTACATCAGCTTTGCAACCACACTGCTGCTGATGGGGGCTGGGTGGTCACCAGCTGTCATCAGATGTGTTTAAAAATACACTCTAAAGGTGCAGCTACAAATTGGCCTGCAAGGCCAGTGAGCTGAGGTTACAGAGGCTGAAGACACTGTGGGAGTAGACTCACCTGAAGGGCTGCTGGAATGGCTTCAGGTGAAGGATGGTGAGGAGCATTTTTAAGCACTGAGACCATGTAAGGTAATGCTGTAGAGGAAGTCCAAACCATCCCAGCTGAATGCCATTTGACTCCAAGTGAAAGGAGGGGAGTGCCTCCTGGGGGACACAAGGCCTCACTGCCAGCTGGTGAGCTCCATCACCGAGGACAGTGATGTCTCACTCACTCACCAGCAATTCCACTGGGCCAGCTGGGAAATGGGACAGTCAAATGTATCTCATGGAGAGTCTTTGAAATAAATTAAAAAATCACTCAGGTACCTGTAGAGTTTTGCCACAGGAGTTGGTACATACTACACACCCAAAATATGTTTATACTGCTGGTCATCTCTTTTATACTTATTTGTTTAGTGGATACAGTTTGGGCACCATATTTGATTACATGGTAATTATTTCTTTCTTAACGTCACAAAGAATAATCACGTTGTTGATTACCTCTTCGTATTTGTTATAATCTCTCCAGAGCTGCTCTATGTTTATCATGGGGTTCACACAACCACGCTGGTAAACCCTACGGACAGCTGTGATCCTCTGGTTTTCTGCATAAGATCCTACTGCTTCTCTAAACAGTGGGGAGAGAGATCAACGTCAGCTATTACAGGTCACAACTGGCAGGAACATCAGCATTATATCGACTGAGCTTAAAAAAAGTGATTTTTAAGGTACTTACACGCCTTTCAAAAAATTGATGTAATCCACCCAGATCTAGGTGAGAAAAAACATTAAATATAGTGAAACCAATGTTTAGCCGTATTTGTCATAAAGTTAGAAATAAACTGTGTTCTGATTAAAAAAACATACCTGGTATGACATGATTTCCATGCCAATCTTATCCAGAGCAAAATCATATGCCTGAGCCATTTTTTCTCTGAGGAAAAGAACCACAAAGACCATAAAGCAAGTGTTTAGTATTTTAAAAATTCTTTATTTAAGAGTATTCTTTTGTGCAGCAAATTCTAACCAAACATCAAGGAATGAGAAATATCATTCAACAGCTGACAGCAAAAATTTGTGTTCAGACAGCTTTAATTTCTGTATTTAGGATCTGTTGGGGTTTTGGTTGTTTGTTTTATTTAAGAAAATGATTTAAATGCACTGCTGGCAATCCAGCATTATAACAGTTCCTGGCCCACCCCAAGTCAGTGGAAATCCATGAATACTACATGAAGTTGAGAAGAAAACGACTGCTCTCCACATCTTCTTAGCTGACAGATGCACCCATGGTTTCTTATTTTTTCCCCTCAGAGTTCCCCAAACCTTCCTGCAATTCTCCAGGATCCCCAAAAGGCAATTAGGAGTAGCTCCCTTGTGTGAATCCACATAATCTTATTCCCCCAAATTCAAAAGTATTTTCCCTCAAATTTAAAATGTTTACAGAATTTCCTTGGTTAAGTTTCAGTGAAAGCTGTTTTTTCTCTCTCTCACTTTTCTCCAAGCTTTCTTTGCTCAAATATACTTCAGTACCTTATTACCTCTGTGACCACATTAACAGGAAAAACAGAGGAAAGGCAGACTGAATAAACAGACACTTCTAAAATTGTTTCAAAACAGCCTCCTAAAAATAAATTAAAACCTGTTGCTTTTTTTATCTTGCCAATTATAGTGCAAAGAAATTATGGTGGGCTGGGGAACAAACAGTTTATAGGTGCTGGAAGTTACTTGTATTTTTTGAAACTCATTCCACAGGAATATAAGCAAGCAAAGTGTAGTAACTGAAAAGGATGAAGATTAACATATCCCAAAATTTGGACAGCCTAAATTTTATGACTTTTTTATGCATTCCAAAACTTCCTCTGATTCCTGAACTCTTTACTGCTGCTGGTCTCAGCTGGAACCAGTGCTGAATTTTGTGGAGACTCTAAAAGGACACTGAGGGCAAGGACAAAGAGGAAGAAGTGTGTTTCAGGTTGGCTCAAGCACCCATCCCATCTGCAGGGAACTGGCAGGGACACACCAGCTCCTCCACTGCTCTTATCCCACCTAGAGCAATAGCAATCCAGACTAAAGAACCAATTTTACCCAGCAAGCTCAATTAAAGTGAGCTCAATTAAAAATTTAATGTTTTCTAAATGCAGATTATATATTAACTCCCCAACACTCCAATAGAAAATCCCCAGACAGATTTGCCACCCAGCTTCCTCCCCATCCCCTGGTCAAAAATCAAGAAGAGTTTCACCATTAAACTAGAATAATTCAGAGCAACTCTGTGAACTTACTTGTAACTAGGTAGCTTCCCCTTGGTTTCTCGTACATAGGAAAGGTAACATTTCCATAAATCAATGTGTAAAACCTTCATAAGGCAGCGCTGAAATAACTGTTTAATACATCAAGAAGACGTGATCAGGATTCCAGATATAGAAAGTAGGTTTCTACTTTTAAAGCTATACAAAATTAATTTAAATAATCCTTGTAATTATGACTGCGATGTATAAGAAAGAATAATTTAAACTACTCATTCTTTTGACCGAAGCATCTCCATGCTATGCAAGGGAACTGGAGAGAATTAAGCAGAGAAATCCCCCTGCACACTTCACTGATTAGTTTGGTAGCAACAACAAATCAGCTTCAGTGATACTTTTTACTTGTGTTTCACATTCAATGACAGTTACAGCTTTTTTTTCAATCTGATTTAGCCCAATCACAAGGTACTTGTTCTTGCTACAGAGATGTATTACATATATTAATATGACTCACCTTTTCCACTTTGTCATAATTTTTTGCTTTAATCTATAGGGAAGCAGAAAAAAAACAAATCACTTAAGAAACTATTTTAGAATAGTAGGAATATATTGTTCATACAGTACAATAGCATTCCAGTTTGTACTTTGGCTACCTAAACTCATTACACCGAAACACCACATAACGTTGCAAAAATATAATTAAACATACAAAAATCACGTGCTTTGTTGCAAAATTAGCAGGTGTTTTATTTTTAATTCTTCAACTCCAAAATGTAGGTACCAGTAGGCAAATTTGCTTTCCTGGTTTGAACACCCAGACTTAGCCTTTTATTTCAAGGCACTCTGTTGCTTTCAGTGCATATATTGATTTAGGTACCAGAGCTTCTAGATCAAGATTTAGTAAACTAAGGGCAAATTATCCTATTTACAAAACTATTAGGCTAATAAATGTATTACACTTGCATATTTATTTCTCAAAGTGCACTTTGCTCCAAAATGCTGAATTAGGGAATAATAACCATGGAGAACCTGTTTTTCCACAGCTGCCCCAGCCCTGGTGCTCCCTGCAGGGACCAGACCACACTCCCATGTCAGCAGCAGTTTCATTCAGACACACACCACAGGGGCAGGGGGTGAATCCCTCCAGCTCACAGGGTTTGTCCTTTCAGACAGGACAAAGGAAAGCACGAGGCTGATGAGGGGGGCAGGCTGGCATCCCGCAGGGATTTGTTAGCTCCAGCTCCGGTAACACGCTAGGCAATCTCTACAGACACACCCCGATGACACAAGGAAAATCAACAACGTCCTTAAAAGACGCTTATCTGCCTTGAAATAAAGTGCCTTTAATGAAATCAAGATTTGTTATGCTGTGTTGCAGTTTTGTAAAGCATCAAACTGCCCTTTTAAATCTCACTGCTCTTTGTTTACTTAGAGAATTCCCAGCCTTTATTGTGGTGTGAAACACAAGCACCCCTCCATTTCCCCGAGGAGCACGGCGCAGGCAGGCAGAAAACAGCACCCTTTGCACCAGGGATTCATTATTTCATTTTATATCATTCGCACTCCAAAGCACGGCAGAATTCTTAATGGATGCATCAGGAGACAGGGACTGTAGGAGATCGAAAATAAGTATTGTCCTGCCCCTTGTTTCCCGAGTGTCTCTACTCCTGCACCACCCCGGTCCTGAGAGGCTTAAAAGAGCCATCCCCAGGTCCCTCACTCCTGAAAAAGATCTGTTAAAAATGAGAGAATTCAAATAATATTGAAAAAAAAACTTTATTGGCACACAAGGCAGACTGGACCCTTGTGTCTGTACCATACTTGAACAGGAGCATTATCCCACTCAGGTTGAAAGAATTTCACACAATCCAGGATGGCAGGAAGGTAAACCTAATTGTGTCTTGCACAGCGTTCAAAAAAAAAAAAAAAGACATTTTTACTTCATCCTTTTTTGACAGTAACTTTTCATGTTCCTTAGCACCTCTTACAATATGAAAACAGCTAAAGAGACAAGAGCTCTCAGTTTATGCCTCCCACTCCCCAAAATCTCCTGCTATCCTTGGCTGAGTGAAAAAGAACAAATGAATCTTGGTTTCTATGTCTTAGCACACAGGACAGCAGCCTGCACCTTCTTTCCCTTGTACTTAACTCAAGTAAAGCCTTCAAGAAGATATGCAGGATTAATTTTCTTTTTTAAACAGACTGAGATAGGAGATAGTATGAATTCTTTTGTGAAAATTAAATAATTAATTTATGGCTTTGCCACTGACAAAAGGCATCACCTTCTAGTTATTCAGTAACAAGACTGAAAATAATTTTTAAAAGCTCAGAACGAAAAGTTGTAAGCAGACAGGGCAAAAAGTGAGTTTGCCTCCCAGGTGTAGACATGTAAACAGCATAGGCAAGTTTAGTAGCTCCTGGCAGCACTGTCACCAGGAAACATCAAAGGGTGGAGCACAAGGAATACCCATCAATTAGACTGCATGCACTTCCCAGAATCAAAGACCTTGAAAAGAAAAATACTTTGCTGAGGAAAGAAGGTATATTCTTTATTTGCATGTGCTATGACTCAAAGCAAAATATTCTCTGTGTGATTATCATATATATGAAAAGCTGCTGACCACAGCTGGGCTTCAAGTCAGTGTTACGTATTCGTTAAATCCACACAAGTGGTTTGGTATCTTAAAATTCAGAAATCTTGGTACCAGTGAAGTTAGGAGGTTGGCACGCAGCAGGATTTGTTAAAAAAGAAAAGCAAAGCAATATTGGCCATTGCTTACTGGGTCTCTAATGCAAAGCAACTATTTCTCCTTCAGGAATGTTTGCATTTCTCAGCTCACCCCTCCCAAGCAAACACCCTGGCAGGTTTAGCTCAGGGAAAGTCTGCCCCCAGCAAGGGCAGGTGCTGCCTCCAGGACACACTATCACACATTTCTTGATTTTCCTATTACAGACACAGCAACAGGCAGTGATGAGATGTGGGAAAGCATTAAAGAACTGACATTAATACTGTAATTTTGTCCTTAAAAGACAAACAAAGTCAACTGTATTTACAGCAGCTTATCCTCCAATTTCTAAGGCTGCCAGGATTGCCAGCAATATTCTGATTGCTTTAATTAGAGGCAGGTGTTACCCTCACAGGCTGATACATAGGAGTGGCTCCACCTTGAATCCAGCTCCTATTCAAGGAGCTGAGCAATACCCTCATTCCAAGGTAAAATCCATGCAATGAGTGTCTCCCATCCACCCTTGAACACTACACAAAGACCACCCAGTCTGACCAGCTAGGCTTGGACATTCCTGTAGCAAAACACACATGAACCTGCTTTCCTCTGCCCATGACAAGGAGAAATTCCACCTATTTTGCTGAAAGAGTAACTTTAGATTTGATGCCCCAATAAGAAATTTAGGTCACTACTGTATCAGCTTTGTACAAGATGAATTCGTAATACAAGTCAAATTTCTTCCCAGAATACACAATGTAATTCTCTATAAGCTCCAGAAACACTGAAGGGCAAAACTTAATCCATAAATTACATAGCACTTCACCCTTTAAAAAAAAAAAAGACACATGAATCATTTATGATTATGCAAGGCAAGTGATTTTACTAATCTAGGGACTTAATACTAGTTCTAGTTGTCTGACAATATGCAACACAAGCCAAAAAAGCATCCATTTTATTTTAACCTTTTCCGTGTTTCTTACATTCCATCAAGCTCCTAAGGAAGCCTGCTTAGTATGTGATAATTAAGGACTTGCATGGCTTGTTCTGTCCTTTATTTCTATATCCCAACCCCATTTTCTTTCCTTCAATTGTTATTTTCCAGGGGAAAAAATATTTTCTCCAGCAGAAAATGTGATGTTCCCTCACTAATTGCCTCCAGCTCTCCCCCTGGTCTTGCTCTCTTTACTGTACCCACTGCCTCTGCAGTACCCTCCAAGGTTTTTCAGAGTTTCTTTGGAAGAGGGACCTGAAGAGAAACACTCTGCACCCCTGGGACTGCACCAGCTGATGAGGGACAAACTGGGAGGGAAAGAAACACCACAGCTGCATGGGTGTCACCTTTCTGAGGATTCTCCTAAAATCTGGTTTTGTTACAAACACTAAAAGGCATGCACCATCCTTAATGTTTGGGTTTTTTTTAAAAACATCTGTTTCACAGTACAAAATTACAACCAGAGTCTAAATATACATATTTGGAAGTATTGCTTTTGTTTGTTAACTGAAGGGTGAAAGACCTATATTCATCGACAGTTAGATGACTAGGTATTAGATAAATAAAAGTTAACACTTTAAAAACTCATTCAGACTACACAAAAATTATCTCACTGAGTCCATTTGTGTTGATCATTTGCCTTTCTTTTTTTTTTACATCTTGATTGTTAGGGTGAAATAATCCACTCCCCACTGTCAAGCACAGTGGGGTGTAATTCGGGTCTCTAGCAGTACAGAGCTGTGGGAGTAACAAAATGCATTCACATTTCTCTGTTTCCAAAACACAGCCTAGGGATCACAGCAGTTCAAACTGTTCAGAGCACCACACAGGAATGTCATCTCTGAAAAGATGGAGATGCTAAATCTCTGTTCTATCTTCAGCACATTCAGCCTTTTGTTGTTTGCTGAGGCTCCTGGTCAGTGACTAATTGTGAGAGCACTTAGCGTGACAAACTCATTCTGCTGCAGGTAAGGAACAGCAACTGCCTTTGCAAACAGCAACCCAAGCTCTGCTCAAGCACATGAACTGCAGGTAAGAGGCAGGGCTAGCACTGCACTTCCCAGTGGTCATTAACCCAAGGAGGCTGCACTATTACTGTCTAACTGCATCCCAAACTTATCTTATGTATGCTGAACAAAGCATGTATTTCATTTGTGTCAGATATTCCAAATGCATTTAAAAACATTAGCATGTGATTGCAGATGCAATTTCTGTAATATATTGTTTTGCTGCAATTTGTACCAGATAAGGATTCAATGATTTGGTATTTCTGCTGTCTTCATTTGGAGTTTTTAATATTCCCTGTGAAAAGACAGCTTTTATCTTGCTATTAGTAAAGCCTGTAAGGAAGAGATAGAGTACACTGACCATGGCAAAACTCATTTTCTCAAAAGGCAGCAAGATGAGATTCTACATATTTTCATTCAGTACTGTAATTTTTCACATTCACCTGGTTATGTGTTTCAATTTCAAAGTCTGCCATAAAATGGGAATCCAAAACTTGCTTAAAATTATTCTAAATTAAATGCCCCCAACTATTATTACAAGTATTATTTCTAGAGCTTCCAGAACCTTGGCATCAAAATTTGAAAGTCATGTTGTTTCCGCTAGATGTATCACTTGATAAAACAGGAATCAGTCACAGCTGCCCTAAAAATAGCTATAATGCAGAGAGGGGGGAAAACCCCACTATTTTGCAATCAGCTTCTGAGAAAACCTAACAATAGAATATTTCAGTTGGAATGAACCTACCCTGATCACCCAGTCCCACTTCAGGGCTGACCAAAGGCTCAAGGATGTCCTTAAGGGCACTGTCCAAAGGACACTTAAAGACCAGCAGGCTCTGGGCATTGACCATCTCTCTGGGAAGACTGTCTGAGTGTTCCACCAGCCATGCTTCATCATCCCCATCATCTTTTATGTGTCACAGTTGTTTCCTCACTACCAAGAGTGGTCTATCACATACACTGAATTTATAGTTAGACATACTTTCAGTTTGCTCACAGTATTTAAGAATAAAAAGCTTTACAGTAACTAAGAATATTGGCTCTGCCAATGAACCAAAGCTGCAGTTCTATAAATCCAATTGCCATTTAATATCCTTGAAATCAGTTCAACAGGCACTTGCTGAACAGATAGTGAGAAAGCTGACGTTTTATAGCAAAATTCTGAGCCACATTACCATTTTCAACAGAAAAGGAAAAATGGTAATTAGGAAATGAAGGACAGTAATTTTCATAAGCAGCTAAGTGGCAGCAGGAAATGGGGACAGGGCAGTGGCACAGATAGAGACAGCCACTGCATGAATGGGCAGTAATACACAAGACTGCTCCTCACTCTCTTGACTTATTGAAAATTGTCATTACAGTCTCATCACCCTGAGCCTTTAATAACCTGCAACAGCCTTTGGAAACAATTAACCAAAGTGTATCCATTTAACACACTCTACCCACATTTCTCCTCTCAGAGGCAGCAGCCTACAGAATCTCTCCCTGAACATCTCCCTCACTAACTAACTGCAAAAAAGACTTGAAAAGGCTTTTTCTGAAACTGCAAGCACACAACTAGATTTATCTGGAAGTCTGGGACAGAAAGGAATGCAGCTGCACCGGCCTGAGGGTGGTGAGGGAGCAGCTCAGAGCAGAAGGCTTCAGAATAGGGTGCAAAAGAAGAACTTGTGAAATGCCCCTCTGCAGACAGAGTAACATTCCCCAATTAAACAGTTTTAAGAGTCATTCTTCATTGGGAAAACTATGTAAACAGGTAATTACCAATTTAAAAAATCTGCAAGGGGAAGATGCCTTTCTGTTTAATCTATTAGACTGGAAGACTGAGTACCTTTGATTTTCAGATGCATTAGGAAAGAAATCAACCCATACAAATACTTGAATAGAAAATGCTTAGGTATGAGCAAACTGCATTCCAAAAGTGCAGTAATACAAGGCTTGAGAATATGATCAACCTCACTGTTACTTACAGTAAACACTGATCTGCAAGTGATGAAGGATTAATGCATTGCAGTAAATAAACTTTGCTACTAATAATATCGTTTGGAATATAAAAGAACTACCTATTCCATTTAATTCCTAAATACCAACTGTAAAGAACAAAGACTTCACTAAGAAATAAGATCTCAGAGACACAGCTACTAAAAATAGCAATTGTGCTTCAGTTCACACCTTAGTGCATCTGCCTCTACCCTCTTAGGAGGGCCTGGCCTCTTGGTCCTGCAGGGACGACCTTCCTTCATGTTAATACTTTGAAAAGCATGCACCATTTTCAGGCACTACTATCAAGAGACTAGACAGAAGGTATACAGAGAAATATTTATTTATAGGCAGCCTACAAAAAAAAAAAAACAACCGGTGGTGACAAAACTCCTCAGTGATTTTTCTAGTTGGAGAATTGTTTCTGAATTGCAATCACTGATTTTCTCCCTACTTCATTTATTTCTGACAGCAAATACATCTGTTTTATTTGGTTTTAATCTGATTATAAAAAAGAAGCAATTTCTCATGTGTCCTTTCTCTTCCTTATCTTTAGCATCCTACTGCTATATCTTCTCATTTTGCTTGAAAGTTTTACTTTCTTTCCAGAACACACTTTCATTAAAAAAAAAAACACAAACAAACACATCCTCCATCCCAATTTGAAGTTATGTTTAAACAACAAACCCACCTGTTATTACTTGCACTGCTATTCTTTATTCTGACAAACTGAGCCCCAGTATTGCAAACATCTCTTGTGGATTAGTAGTGAAGTGAAGCTGCAAAACCAGCCCTTTTTAAGTCATGATGAAAAGCACACTCTATGCTCCTCAAAACAAAAAGAGAGCTTCACTTATCTGTTACTTTACCACCCTACAGATCTGACATGCAAAATTTGCCTGGAAACTGGGGGTGAAGAAGGGAAGTGCTCCATGTCTAAGTTTTCTTTTCCTGTGAGTACTGGCCTCAGTCTACTGAGCTGGCTGCTCTTTGATGGTGTTCCCAGACAAAAGCTCACATAAGCACTGCCAGCTTGTCCTCCTTGCTCTATTTCTATCCATTCTTTAATATGTCCTCCAAGTCAGGAAAACCATTATCTTTTTTATTTAGGCAATTTGCCCATTATGAAATGTAATGCAATATTAGCTGTATGAAGTAATTTACAAATGCTAAGCACCCACTACTTTCTAGCCAGATTCTACTTCATAACCAGATTCTCAATCTCATTTTAATGAAAAGTCAATTTTCAACATGTCCTGTGGCTTGTAATTTCCTCTCCAATTTCACACTCCCTTTAAGCTACAGCAGAAAACACCACCCCACATTCACACCCCTGCAAACTTGCTTCCTTCCCAACTCATGCATTTTGGTTTTTCCTATGTACTTTAGTTCACTTCTGATTCTCATTCCTGTTTCTCACAGTCTTTTGTACTTTACAGAAGCATACAGTGGGATGTTCTAAGACATATTTTTGGATAGCTAACATTCACTGATCTACTGGGATCCTTTGCAGTTCTTAGGAAATATGCAAAGGAGCTGTGATTTTCCTCCTAGAATTAATTTTTTATAATTTAACTCTCAGATTCTAGGACTCAAAAGCACATGGATCACCCATGGATTGCATGGTAATCTCTACCGTGACAAAACGCAATGAGGTAAAGAGAAGATTTGCAGTCTTATCTGTTGGCCAGATCACTAAAGTTAAAAAGTTATTTTAAAAGGCAAGGCTAAAGCAAAGGTATTTGGCCAATCTCATTGGGCTAGAGATCCCTAGTTTGTAAAATCAGACAAATTACACCATTTGTCTACTTCAACTGCTTTTCCTAACAGAACAGTCTCTCAGCAGGGCCAATGGAATTGGACACATGCACTCTCCTAATGCTTTTTTCAGCTCTCTAATAAGATAATAGGCACCAGTGCCTGTTATCAGAGGAGCACAGATACACTGCAGTCTGCCAGCAGCACCAGACAGGCACTAGCCCATAACCCAAGCTGGAAATTCCTTCCAACACTCAGACCTTAAAAAACAAGGCAGGGATCAGACCACTGCAAGAGACTGCATGGCATAAAGGGAATGTGAACCATCACCACCTAGGGAAAAAAAGCCAATGGTTCCACTGCACAGATCTCACACCTTACAAGGCTCTAACCTAAGATTCAATTTATTAAGATTCTTATTTTGAAATCATTGTGTTTTTTCACTCCTATCAGAAATCAGTGTCCATTACAGTAACATACAGATGCTAAAAAAATCATTCCTGCTTTCATTTTGCTATCCACAAAATTCTTAAGAAAGTGGAAGTTTACTATGTCATTTGAGGTTATAGCTGGGGAAAATGGGGCATTTTAGAGGGCATTAAGCTCCCCATTAGATTTATAGTTTTATCATTTCTCACTATACTCATCACATGCCTACAGTTTTGACACATTTTTTTCAGAAGGGCTTGCATAAAAGAGCAGAAAAGAGTAAGTTTGATAAGCATTTTTTTTTCAAACTGTCAATTACAGCATTACAGAGAATTTGTTTTAGTAAAATATGGCTATCAAATAATAATAAATTTTATGGAAGAAATCTCTGTTCATTCACCAAGCATATGTTAAAAGTACACCTGAGCAATTTACAATTTCAAAGAGATCTTACTTCTTAAAGAGACGCTTGAATATCAAATTTTAAAAAAGCAACATATCTGTTAGGCAGCTTCCACACTGACTTAGCAAAAAGGGCTGACAGCCCAAATGAAGACATCTTAAGACAAGAAAGAACTGCTGCCCTTTTGAGTGGTCAAATTCTTTCAGAGACCATGCATTAAGGGCTCCCATTTTCTAGCATGGAAGTGGTCTCATAAAGGCCCTCCCCAATATAGCCAGCCAAACAAGCAATGCTCCTAAGGAAAAGGAATACAGGTTATTCAAAGAGTAAAAATGGTACTAGAAGATGTAATTATATAATACAGCACAATCTTCTTACTCTTGTAATAGCACAAGACTAGCTTGGCCCATTAGCAGAGAATAAATTGTTCTTAATATTTTGCCTCTGTTCAAAGAACACAAAATTTTCCAATAATTTGTAGCAGAAATGGCCCAGAGAATGGTTCTCAAAACCATTAGACTGATCCTCAGCCTCCAAAAGTGCCTCAGGGCTCTCATGTCTGACCACACAAGCCAGCTGTCTCATCACAGAAAACCATAAATCAGAAATCTCAAAGTTAATAGTGCAGAATAATGCTCAGGCCCAAGTAATTCTCTGCAACTGCATCTCAGCATTGATTTGGAGCTGATGAGATGTTGTATATTGTATGCTGCATTATCAAATGAACCCTACTAAAGGTAACCCACTAAACCCAAACAAAGCACACTTCAGCTGCAGTGCTTTGAAAAGAATCTTTAAAGGAAGGGATGTGGTTCCTGGCTTTGCCATGGATTTCCGATGAAATCATTAAGGAACATTATAATGTCCATCATTTACTCAACCAGGATAATAATCTGCCTCAGATGATGACTGAGCTGCTTTTGGTTTACATTAATGAGGTATTCTGAGGAAGTTCAGGAAATAAGCCCATTTTTCTAATATAGGCAGCTGCCCTCATCAAAAATCCTTCACATGTCTGTCAGAAACCAAGGAAATCCTCTGCTGTGTCTTTTTTGAGAATGCATATTCTTAATCATCTGAGAAATCTCACCTATAATATTAAATTAATATTAAAAAAGGAAAGACTGTATTTGAAGATTCAATTACAAAATTAAAACATCCAGATTTCTGTCTTTTGGCCATGAAGAGAAAGGATAATTCACTATAAAAATAGCATTCAGTGGTAAAATAGTTTCCTTCAAGGTAAGAGTTTTACTGCACAGTCTCCTCAATATCTAGTTACTAACTCAGGACTGACCACCAGTAACCTAATCCAAAACCACATGAACAATGCAAATCTTTTGGTTAAAGACTTGATCCAAATACTTTTCATGGATAGGCTCTGCATAACTACTCTGGATCTTCTTTCCAGAGTAGCTGTATTTGAGTGTAACTACCATCATAGCTAATGGGACTGCTTATATTACAAAACCTCAAGTTTCTAGAATATTTAAATAGCTATACTGTTTTTTCCCACTTAAACACTGTACAAATAGAGTTTTTAAAGTGGGCTCCCCTTCTCATTCCCTAAATTTCAGCTCCATATCCTCAAAGGTTGAAGCTACACCCACTCGACTTCCATCCATGGGAATAGTCCCTTTATTCACAAAACAGGATCAAGACAAAAATATCTGTATGGCTACTTTTACATCTATGAGCTGATGTTAGTGCTTAGATAACTTAATAAGTGGCTTTACACTTGAATAATTGGCTACATAGAGATGCACTGAAGTTGACAAGGAAATCCACAGATCACACATTCCCATGCTTTAGAAATGAAATGCTGGTGACATTGCTACTGACAGGTGAGAAGGGATAACTCTACTGAAGTCTTTTAATTTTACAGGTCAACTTGGAATAACTTACACTTTATGTGAGGTTGGTTTCTGTTTGTTTGTGGGCTTTTTTCTATACACTCTGTGCAATTAGAATTAAAGGATTAAAACCCATTTAGGTCAGCTCACTTCTAAGACCAAAGACTCGTAAAAACAATTCAATACATTGTTCCTATCTGAAATTCCCTGGTGTTGGGTTAGCAGAGAAGAGCTGTTCTATGTCAGATTTCAATGTAACAATCATGTGCTAATGTTCATTTCCCATGCAGCCTAGGCAGGAGCATTTGCAGCTTAATCCCATCTTGGGAAGAAGATGAAAGACAGAAGCCTGTCATAAAAGCAGTATAGAAACTCAGAGCCCTTGTAGCCTAAATGAGAGATGAAGTATCACTGACCTCCCAGTTTCCTCCCACCTCTCCCCCTCTCAGCATATTGAGAAGAAATACCAGGAGTTAGGGCTACATATTGAAGCTGAAGATTCTGATTTTGGAGTAATGTAAAGATAAACCAGGTAACAGGTAAACCCCTAGCCCTGCCAAAGAAAGGTGAGCCTTCACCCATATGCTAGAAAGAACACCTGCTTACTGACCAGGAGTGTGCTACTTTCACAGACACCTGGACAGAACAAGTAAGTACTGCTGGCAGTTCTGCCCCCCTTGCACTCTGAATAATTACAGCTTCTTTGCAGTAGAGTCCTGTTTGGTACCCATCACCTCATTTCTCTGTTGCTTTTCAGTGAAAGTGTGTTTTCTTCTGCACCCCTCTACCACCAAATGCTGGCCATGCAAAAGGAGACAGCAGACATTTTGTCAGTTTGATACTTCTCTACCCCTCTAACCAAGCATTGTGGCTTTTCTGCTGTAACTGATCATCCAGAAACCCATGGTAAAATGCTCTAAAACTTTCTGCAGAAAAGAGCCTCTTCAGTAGATGGACTGCAGGCAATTACTTGATTCAGATGGTGAGGACTTGACTGACTCCTAGGCTAGGGGCATTGTTATGTAAATAGACAACACATTCAGATAGCACTTGCATTACAGAACGCTGCAAATGCCTGCAAAAAGAAAATTAAAGTGTAGTGTTAAAAATGGTATGTAGGCTCCCAGTTAATTTAATTTGCATAGAAGCACACGAGGGATCTCAAAAATCCTAAGATAGCTCTTTTTTGTGATATTTTGCTGCTTTAAGCTAGGATACCAAGAGCAGGTTTGATATAAAGACACCAAGCACACAACAATACCAAAGCACTCTATAAAAAGTGACATGCAACCAACACAGGTCAACTGATAACCTCCATCACTGGCAGAAAATATTTTGCCAAGTACAAACCAGAGAACTGCTACCAAAATATAATGTAAGCCCTCTAAATTGAGAAGGTGCAGCTCACAGCAAGGCAGCAAAGGTTCCCAAGAAAAGGTGTGGATCTCCCCATGTCCAAACTTTAGCCCAGTTTGGAAGACAACGGTGCTTGACAATGGTGCTTGGCTTGGTTTGGGTGCTTGTCGTCACAGCAGGCTTAAAAAATCCACTCTGAAGGCTCAGCAACATGGTGAAGCATCACTACAGAACCTCTGTGATTTACTGAATCAGCCAGCACTTGAGAAGAGAACTGACTTCCAGTATTGACTGTAGCAGAAATCTCTGCTCACAGATGAAAAACAGCATTTCCTAGACAGTTTTAGTAACTCTGCCAGCCTGGGAGGCAAACACCAATACTACCACCAAGTTTAAGCAGCTGGGGCAACTCAGCAGTTGCTCAACATTTCTCTGCATTAGAGGCACAAAGGAACACTCCAAGAACAGTGAAAAGTGTTTGACAGTGCAGAAGTGACAGACTGTTAGAAGTCTAATGATACCTCCACAGTGCAGGGTCTTCATTTGATTCACACAAAAGATCAATCAGAATTATCAAACTTAATTATTTGCAAACACCAGTATTTTTCTCACTGGCAAATTAAAAAACCCACAGACTGACCTCATTCACAGCTTTTCTAAGGGTAAAACCAAATTTTGGGAACATCAGTGAAATGACAAACACATCATAGCTAACTTTGTGGCTTTTTTCTTTTGTAAACAGCTGATAATGCAACAGTAGTTTTTTAACAGCTAAGACTACTAGCACAAAACTTACCTCCATTTGCTTAGTGTCAGCAAAAAATTCCTGCTGAATTCAAGCCTGTCAGCTAATTTTAAAGGTCCACAGTTCTTCCCTTTTAATACTCATCTTGTACACATACAAAAAAGCATGTGCTGTGCTATTTTTGAGTATCAATCTGAAATGGAATTCCCCCCCTAAAGAAGTGAAGCCTGAATTACACTTAGTCACATCTTATGTGGGAAAACTTAAAATTTAACAATAAATCATAGAGTCTGTTTCCTGCTCAGGCTTACAAGCACTGATACTCTATCAATAGCAAATACTGTGGAATATTCTGAGGTGCTTGTCCATCCTGCTCAAGTACTTCTGTGCAGAATTTCAGTCAAGGTAAATTTACTGATAACATTTTCCTGAGGAATGGCAACTAGTGGACAACAATCATGGGCAAGTAAGACACAGGTACCAGGGCAGCAACTTCTTTTTTAAGGGGCAGTGTAGGGATGGGGACCCTGCTCTGTATTTAGCTTGCACCCACAACACTTCTTTGGGTAACTTGGACCAACAAATCATGCATTTGGGACTCTCTTAAGAGTGCATTTTTACAAAGAAAACCTTAAATAGCTAGTAGGGTTTTCCAGGGCACCTACATGTACTTTTAATCATTTATCTCTGTCTATTTACAATCAGCACATTTGAACTTTACATTCTTTATTATAAACAAACCGTACTTTCTCCTAGGCATTTTTTATACAACTATCAACCATCATCACATGGAGTAAGAATATCTAGCACAATCCTGCAATTAGGCAGAATTTAAAATTCCCAAAGCCACAGTCAGTCAGGACTAGAATGACTAAATTCCCCCAGTGAAATGAAACCTGCTAGACTAAGGCTGGCAGGGTAGGGCTGCTGCTCTGATCTGGTATGAAGGAAATGCTTCTTCATGTATGAACCTGTCAGCACTGTCACATTGTGAAGGGAGGCTTCCAAAGCACACTGCTTGTTACTAAAACTATTAATTACTGCAATGCCATGGAAAATCTGGGGAGAAGGCCAACTGCCATAGCTGGTGGAAGGAAAACTGCAAACTAAGCTCCAAAAAGCATACATGTCACAAAAGCAATTTTCTGTAAACTTACTCACTGTCACTCATCTTCAACTTGTATTAAGTGCATATTAGAAGTGCATAACACCTTTAAGTAGATGCAAGCCTACATATATTAAATTACCATCATTCTAGCCCCTGCTGCATTGACATCAATGGCAAGGCTTGTATCACAAGCTCCTGCATGCCATAATGCAAACTGCTAAATATCTATGATACAATATGAAAGAGCAACCTATAGAGACTAATTGAACCATGCTGCAGGGAAAGTTTAAAAGAAATTAATGCAGAACTGTTTCTACAATATACTGCCCATCACAGGCTGCTAAAGGTGCTTGCACACTTTACAAATGTAATATCATTACTATCTCACCAGCAGCTATTCAATTGCATAAGCATAATTTGGATATGGCAAGAGTACCAGATTTCTTCTGCAATAATAACAGTGTTAAAAAGTTTGTCATGGGATTAGTTTGAGATTTATTTTTTAAATCAAATCAGGAGTTATATTTCATAACGAGGGAGTCTCTCCCCATTCCCTTGGTGCCCCACCTGAAAAGGTCAGTGGAATTATGGCACTGAAAGAACTTGTCTGAGCTGTGCAATGACAGCTTCTGGCTAAGGCCTCCCAGGACCTCCTCCTCATCTGAAAGATGAACTGCAAGCACCCATTGAAAGATATGGCCCCCAGCAATACCTGACAGTCCACAATTCTCACACTGAATATACTTCTACATCTGCCCATAAAAACACACAAAGCCAGTACTGTGATGGGTGGGGAGGAATGGAGGAAAGGCAGGGCAATATTGGGTTAAAGACAACAAAAATAAAGAGGAAATCTTGCTCTGTCTTCCCACTCCCCTTACATACAGCACCAAGTCATGATTTTGCACTCAGACCAAAGCTGCAGAAAATAAAATCCTTTTAATTGTTATTCTAAATAGACTCTACATACATTCTTTTTCTAAGTACCTTTAAACTTTTAGGTAGCCTGAGTAAATTATCTGAAGATAATTTGCACTGATAAGATCAAACACTCCTATTTCTAATCTATGATTTTAAAAGAACATTATTTATGCTGTGTGATCTAATTACCTAAACATAAATATACACAAACAAACATGTATGCACATACATAGTCTGAGATTCCTGAGGAATCCACAGGCACAGAACCTATAGTAAGTACTCATTTAACCACAAAAATTAAAAGAATCAAAATCCTAAAGTAAGAGAACTTTCTGGACATAGTTTGATGTATAAATGCAGTTCCACTGAACACAATGAAGTTCACTCACATGCCAATGTCACCACACCTGCTTTATCTGCAGGACAGCGCATATACAGCTACACACCTGCCACCCCATTTTTACAAATCTAAATTTCAAACTGAGAGTTCATTTTAATTTTCTTTAAACAGTAAAAACTGTGTTTGAAAACCTGTACTTTCAGGTCAATGACAGCTGAAGGAATGACTTTGTTGCAGTCTGGACATAGAAAATACTCATAAATTGAACAATTAGGCATTATTTTAGTCCAAGTGCAAGACCTGAAATATATTTTAAGTAATGTATTCATTCTCACAAGAACCCATACAGAAGTATCAGGTGGTTTATAGCAAGAATGTACAGTTATTTCTTGTTCCAGTTTCAATCATTGACTGTACCTTATTCTCTATTTCAAGCACTAATGCAAACCATGAGGAACTAGAGAGAGTACTCTGTCCTCATTAGAAAGTCTAAGTTTCATCCACATAGATTACAGGAATCAATGTAATGATCCTCCATCACATTACCAAACTTTTCAAATTAGTTCATTTAGAGGAATAGTTTGAATTAAGGATAAAAACTATATTGCTTAAATATATGTATAAGTTGTTTTGCTGAAACTTAGAGCCAAGGTGAAAGCAGGAGTAAAATGACCACATATCCTCAGTATACTAACAATTACCTCTCCTCTTTTTGGAGTAAATCAAAGATGTTAAAGCTCTGAAAGCCTTGAGCCCAGCAATCTGCAAGACCACTGGTTACAGCATCTTCTAACAGGTCAGCATTGTGTGCAAACTAAGATTAATGCACAGCCCCCACTGCAGGGCCGTGTACAATCTGCTTTGAAGGGAACAGAGACAGGGCAGCTGTCAGGTTAACAGTGAGCTCTAGCCAACAGTCTCGTCTCAAGATGCAATAGGACTCCACTCTAGAGAAGTATTACTAAAAACTGTGCATAAACTAAATTTAAAAAGAACATCTTTCTACTTATCTGCCTGTCTTCAAAATGTAACATTTATGATGTTCCAATGAACTCCAAAATGCTCCCATGCTTTTGCATTATGAATAGTTGTCATTACCAAACCAGCTAAATCTCAATATGGATTAGATTCAAATTATTAGAATATTGTATGATAATATACAATATTTATTATTATAATTATTCAAATTACTATATATACTAAATATATTATTATTCATATATATTCATAATATATATTATTATTAACTACACTGTACTATATGTGTAGTTAACTACATGTATATAATGTGCATAAGGTGAATGCTGCCTATGCAATGGAACAGTTATGGACCAAAGCATATTCCTTCTTCTCACTTTTGAATTGTTTTATGTAAGAAACAAAAAAAATGTCATAGGGCATAAGGTACACCACATGCCATCGCAGAAGTCCAAAACTGTCACTGGATATGGAGCACACATCACACTGAAGCCACTGGTGAGAAAAAGCAAGAAAAAAAAAATCAGGTGGAAACCCAATGCACACTTGTAAATGAAGACCACTGGTACTAATGGGACACAGGAATGTCATGGGGAAGGGCTTGCTTCCACAGACCTTCCAGCTAACAGAAGCCACTGGATTTCATCCCAGCCATGACTCAAAGCCTTCCCACAGTCTGTAAAGACATCATGCAGCAAACAGTCGCATATTATTTTATGCAGTTGTACTGGTAGAGAAGGTTTAACAGAAAATGTTCTCTCAGCCATCATGCTTCTCAAAATCTGAATAAAGAACACCAGAAAACTCAACCAGCTGGCAGCCAGAAGAGATGTAGAAAAGAATCAGAAATTACAATTATAGATTCCCTCTCCCAAGCAGATGGAGAACCAACCCAGAGCAAATACAGGGTACACAAGAAACCTTTTTTTAATTCTGGTTCTTCCATGTTCAGACATAAGAAGCCCAAGTTTGTGCCTGACCTGACACACATTCCCCCCTCAAAATATCAATGAAGAATCAACAAATGACTTCAACAAAAGAAAGCACACAGTAAGTTTTTCACTGTCCTTGTGACATTTGAAAGTGAGACTTCAGAAGTGTTGTGAATAAGAGGACATAGCTAACATTTCTAACAGGGATATATTTCTGTCATCCCGCATGGAAAGAATACAACAGAACAGGAAGTAGTTTGTGTTTATTCATGTGAAAACAGCAACACACTATAGAAGAGGGTTCAGAGTAATCTCTTCATTAGAAATCACTTCAACTTCAAAAATTTCCTAAAATTTCCCCATAGTATTTTTAATGATCAAATACAGAAAATAGAATTATGAAGAAACCCACTAGTGTTGTACCATACATCTTCTGACACTACAAATGTCAATATGTGGGCAGCTTTCTGAGATTACATAGCTTGTAGGATCAGGGGAACTATGCAAGATGTACACACCTGTATTGACATATTGAGCAGAAGAGACAGGAAAGAAGTTGCATTCACTTTCTAGTGCAAGTCTACAATAACCACACAGACAGAACAACATTTATTAACAGGAATGGAACAAGTCCACACATGAATAAGAAAAGATCATAAATAATACAGTTGTAAAAAAGATTGAAAATCTCAGACTGAGGTAGTCAAGACTGTGCAATATGGGTATTTGTACAGAGCACCTGTACAGCAGTTTCTCAAAAGCAGAAGCTTACCATGAGAAATGTGGCTGGCTAGTGGGGTGGGCATGGGTTATCAGGGGGATGCCTTCCATTAAGAAATTAACTAAGATCAGCTGGTGATACACACAATATTTTCAGTTGAAAACACCACTAAACAGAATCTCAAGAAGTCTATTCTACTTTGACTTCTGATTACTCCAACTTCATCCTGACAGAAGTCAGTTCCCATTTTTCCCCAAGCAGAATAATTTTGGTGGTATGTACATTTTCTTTTCTGAATTCATAACCAGACTAAAGTAAAACGGGAAGAAAATACTTTGAAGAAACACAGACATTTTAAACAAAAACAATCATTTTTCTAAATGGTTTTATTTACATTTTTCATATACAGGTATGTTAAATGATACATTCTGACTAGTATCCACACCAGTGTGAATTACATGGATTAAAGATACTGATGTATTGCATATGATGAAATGCAAAACAATCAACCCTAAACTGTGGTCCCACCCCCTGAATCCTCATACAGCATCTGGTTTGTTACCAAGACATCTAAAATTCAAAGTGTCCATATGAAATAGAAGTTATCTAAACAAATGTAGCTAGTTGCATTTCTTTAGGACAAGCAATAACATAGGAGTCTTACTTGCAAAATCGGCAAGGCAAAAAATACATATTAACAAACCTTTCATATGCATGTTACCAGCTTTGTGTATTGTTTCTAAACTTGGGCTATTTGTCACAACTGTCTTCTGGTTATGATTTTTATGTCTTTAGTTATGGCAACCTTTTAACCCCTACAAACAATGGTTCAAAGTGACCAGGATATAATGCTGTATACTCAATAAAAAAGATAAAAGGTGTGGTGTGAACTGACCTGAAGCATTCAGGACAATTACAGAGGAAAGCTTCCATTCAGAGTAACTGGAACTAAAAATTCCTTAGATCATTAAAAAAATGTTGCAAATACCTGAATACAGTTTAATAAATGTGCCTAAGGGGATTTTCAGCCTGGTGATTCCTCAAAGGAAACTAGCAGAGAAAAAAGTGGCAACTTCAAATGCTTGCTTCAGAACTACTGAAGTATTTATGACACTGGTAAAGCAACTCTTTCATGTGCATGAAAAGCATTATTAGGCCTTTCTGTATCTGAAAGATGGTTCAAACAGTCAAAGTGACAAAGGAAATAGTAACAGACAGCTGGGCCTATGGGATCACAGGGTATTGAACTGGATTTATTTTCACATTCCTGCAGCACCTTTAAGCCAGGTGCCAAAAGCACTTTAATCACTAAAGCAGCCTCACAACAACCCTGTGAGGTAGGTAGGTATCTGTTTAATAATGGCAAATAGGTTAAATAACTTACCCAAGAAGACACAGCACATCAGCAGAGCAGGCTAGAGTCCAGATCGTGTGATCTATGAATTTAACATTATGGAACATGTGGGGCTGAGACTTACACACTCCTTTATACAACTGTGAAAGAGGCACTGCCATGGGAATTAAGTTTTCTGAGAGGAGATTTTGATGATAAAGATATCAAGAGAAAAATGTACTTTAAGTAACTAGAGAAAACAAGAGTCTGGGAAGAGTAGCACTACTGTTCCACTTCCTAAATTTTAAGAGATGCAGAATAGCAAGTTAACTACTGTACTTGTTTAAATACTTATCAAACCCCAAACTCTACTTAGATGTCCAAACAGCATGGCCCAAAAAAGTTGTGAACTGGGAGTTGCTTTATGCACTTATATTATTTCTAAGTCCTGTAATTCTTCTTTGGAGGTCAGAAGAAATAAGAAGCAGGGCAAGATTCCAAACTTTTTCATCAATTTTGACTTTAATTGTGTAGTTCTCATTAACAAACTGTCAAAGCATGCTCTTCCTAATTAATCTCCATGTTCTACTGACTACCTAACCAGTCACAACACAGAGAGCAGAGCATATAAATCACGGCTTGGCACAGGAAATGCTTAAGTGAAGTATTTGGTTACTTCAGGGTCAGAGTATCAGTCGCAGTGAGTTGGATACAGTGAGGGCTGAGCACTGCTCTCTACTCTATTCCCCTTGGGAACAGTCATACACAGAAAGGCACAGTCAGTGAGCTGAACAAACACAGCCATAAAACCAAGAGGTAATCACAGCAGTAAGGCTCACACTCCAAAGTTATACATTACAAAAGGAACTGGCATATGCAAGTTTTGTTCAGATAGTTTATAAATTATTTCTACCGAAGACTGGAAGTGACTAAAGAGAACACACCTAAGTCAGAGAAAGGGGAATTTAAAGACTTCTAACAACTTCATCCAGAGTACAGCTGTTTAATGGCTAATTTCTTTTTCGTAAGGCCATCTTCATAATCCTCACCCTGGTTCATCTTCCAATACTACACCACAACTAGGCAACATAATTCAGCTCTGATTTATGTCTTTCAGAGGGCAAAATTCTCTAGTGAAAGACAACCTGCCAGAAAGGAACCCCACTTCCCCTCCCATTTCTGTATTTCTGGGATGCAAAGAGGAGACATGTTCATGTTGAAGACTGAAATGCTTGTTTTGGCATCAGAGGAAATGCAGGTAACAGATGACTAAAGGTTTTGCAATTTTCATATTTCAATAATGAGGCAGCAAAAGTAAATTGAAAGCAATGCTTGAGATCTACCACAGGTTTATTTTACTAAGTCATGGGCAGAAAGTTCTATACTTCTGGACAGTCCAAGAAAAGCTTTCTAGCAGGAGGAGACTACTAAAATTGCCAAGGAAAAAAGCTTTTGGAAAACACTTTCTTTATACTCCTTGTACATCTTAAGGCTGCAATGAAAGAAGCCTGACGAGAATTCCTCTACTCAGGTAGTCTTCAAAAATTAACTGAAGTCTTAATTTAACCACAGTGTTAAAAGAACATTTGATAGAACATGTTGATTTGAACTCACCCAGATGGACCCAGATGTACATACGATATACAACTGAAAACAACACTGACAACAGTGCCCAATTGTGTGAGCATGTGTTTTTTTAGAGAGGAATTTGGAAATAAGAAGTTATTTCAACTTACAGCTATATGTGCTCACATATGCTTCAAAAAAGCAGAGAAAAGCACAATGCTTTGTTGGTAAATTGGCCACTATATCAGTTGTAATATGTTACTGTAACTAGGCTTGTAACCAGGAAAGTTGAAAATTAAGCCATAACTGCGATTTTAAAAATTCGGCTGTTGAGATAAAAGATAAATTTCTGAAAATTACCCTCTTACATTTCTTTCAAATATAACCCTCTTCAGGTGTAAACTCTATCAGAAATGTACAGTTCCTATTTTTTCATTGTTTTGAACAACAGACATATATTCCATTTCTCTAATATTTGAAGTGTATTAATAAGCAGACACACACGAACTAGGGATGGTTATGCCAATTCCTTCCCCCTCAGATTCACCTTGTGTTACCTGGTTACCATAACTGCTGAAGTGCTGTTCTGCTCTTATTGAAGGAAAAGGTAAAAAATTCTACCCTAGACTGTTACAGGCTTTGCCACTGTTAAGGTTTTTAAATACTCTTAGGTTATAAATTAGGGTTATAAATGTCTGTCAGCTCAGCTCTGAATGCAGTTCAAGACAGGAAGCTTTACTCTGATAACAGGACTGCTGAAGGATGTACAGAATAGTACTGACTTTGTGAGATGGCCTTACTCAATCCTGAGGCATGGGAAAGATAAAGGTTTTAAAAAAGCACACAAATCAGGTAATTTGATGCAATTATGAAATTAGTTTAGATTCTGAAGACTAGAACCTGTAGCAAACATTTTGGGGTCCAAGAGGGTAACGGATTTGGCTGCAGGGTCCAAAAATGAAAAATATGTATTTGTATGTTAGTCCATTTGCAATCTCCCAAACATGACTAGGCACCAATATTCTAAGTGCTGCTACAAACTGCTGGAAACAAGACAGTGAAAACTCTATATATTTAATCTGGTAACATTCAATTTAGATGGCACTATATTGCACTGTAGCATCTTATAAACTGTCATATAAAAATTTCTGTAAGATTCTCATGATCCCAATTTTCCTTATCTTTAAAATTTACTACCAGACATTTCTGGATATGTAATTTAATGGAAAATAAGATATGATAACTATGCAATGAAATTTCACATAAAATGGAAGAAAAAGAGAGCTCATTTCTCATCTACAGAATACAGGTCCCCACCCCCAAAGTTTAAAATATAGAAAATCTGTCTAAAGAAAAATGTGCAGCTGGAAGATGCCCACAGAAACCATGTGTATTAGTACTAAATAACAGCTACAGAAAGGAATCAAACCAAAATGAAGACCACCACCCCCCCATGATTATACAGGGAATTTCATGGCATGTCATTAAAGACAGTTCAACTGACCAATGCACTTAGTGGTAAGTCTTACCCAGTTATGTAAACAATCACAATTTGGTTGGGATTTTTAAAAGCTAATGAGTTGTGCTAATGCATTTTCATTCCAGAAATTAGCTTCCATCCCCACACCCTCCCTGCAAACACTGTTCACAGAAACACTCAATTTCCTAAGAAAGCAAAAAAAAAATAAAAGAACCAAATATTCAGAGAAAGTCATTCAAATAAGTTTGTATGTGTAAATAAAAAAAAGTCCTCTAAGTAAGTGACACAGGAGGCAATAAATTGACACGACAAGCAAATAAAAGGCTAAAGCACTCCAATACCATTGAAACAGTTTTAATGTTGTTGCAATTCCATAATGCAACAATCATCAACTCATAAAAGACCCAATACTTTAGAATTCATTTTAATCATTCCTTTGTACCTATTTTACAAAATAAAGGCAAGGCATATTTAAAATCCCCTTTCCCCTAGATATTATGTGCCTATCTTATTCATGCTTATAAAAATATAATCTTAAAATCCTATGAAATGTTATATAAGAAAAAATGTAAAAATATTAACCTCTGCTTCAATGTACAGTTTCCAGAATCTGCCAGAACTGGGGAACTGGGCAACAAGGCGTTCATAGGTCTTCCGTGCTTTGTCTATGGGCTGATTCTAAAAATTGAAAATCAAAACAGCATTTACAATATTATGATTTATGTAAATGAATATGTTGATTTTACTCCAGAACCAAATAGTGTGAGTGGACCATAGATAAGGAAATGTAATCCTATATCACTAAACCTGTGCCTCTCGAATGAGAATGCTCCAAGCGTCAAGGTCATATGGATTTTCTTCTAGTTTCTTTTCAGCTTTCTTCACTTTTTCTGGGACATATTCAGCAGTCTAGAAAAATTAAAAAGAAGACATAAGAGATCACACGCAGTGTTTGAAAAGTTCTGTCCCACCTACACAGTCAAGCTAAAGACAACATTCCGACAGTGTAACGTTCCAGAGCTCAGTTTTTAAGATGGAGTTACTAAATTGGAATTCATCTGGAAAACAAGCTGGCCCAGGAAGATAATGCACACTTAGCACAAGTTCCACATGTTATGGACACCAACCAAGACGTTAGACTAAACCAATTCAATGTCTCTAAAGCATGAGAGCAAATTTGAGTTTGCCAGAATATTTACAGCACTATGAATTTTAAACATTTTTACCAACCTGGAACTTTTAATATGCAAAAAGTAAATTCAGACCAACATTTCTATTACAGAGCTCAGGCAAACTATGAAGAACAGCAAGTATTTGGTATCAAACGTTTAACAAGAAAACTAGATGATAGTTTAGCAGAAACAGATACACACTATCCAAGCACAATTTCCTTGTTAACTTTCTGACCCCCTCAATCCTACAGATGCCTCCGCGAAGTTGTGGCACTAAAAACACCTTTTTTTAACAGTTAAGACATTCCTGTTGAAGTTTAAAAGCTTTGTTTGAGACTAAGAGCTTCACCAAATTGAATTCAAACTTGTTAACATACCTACTATTATAGTATAGGTTTAAATGTTCATTCAAACACTTCTGGAAATAACTTGCTTTGTGATTCTTCAGAGGTCTTTTTTTCGAGATCTAACATTGTTAACACGAAGTAGCATAAAAAATTACAGTGTGAGGATCACACACAGACATCCTTAAAATACAACCCTAAATGATCCAAAGTTTATTATGAAGCCTGAAATATTGTTCTGACCTGTACTCCAAACAACTTATTCACTAACTTTGCAAACCTGGCTCATTTGTAGGCAGATAATATCAATGCAAAAACCACACCAACTAAATTCTTGCTTTTTTGAGATGTAACAACAGTAATCCTCAAATCACTACCATAAGACCTTGCTGGCGAAATTTTACAATTTCACTACATAATTACTATTAGAATATTAATCTCTAATGTATAGTGCAGTGTGACTGATTTACCATGCAGAAAATTCTAAAAAAAACCCAAAACAATACCCAAACCCTGTCAATTGCTAAGACATTATTTGAAGGAATTAATTTTAATTCTTCATAGTGGGTCTAGGTCCCAATATGGTCAAGAGTCCCAGGATGGGGCAGGCTGGAAGAGATCACAGTGGGTCACCTGGTCCAACCTCCCTGCCCAAGCAGGGCCATCCCAGAGCACACAGCACAGGTCAACACATCCTTCTGAAGCTGGAAAAGACAAACAGCACAGAGAGAACCAACACTCCTCTCTCTCAAAGGTGCCATCATCCTTTATAATGGGAAACAGAAGGTAACTAGACTAGCTCTGAATATTTTTCAGCATTGCCAGTTTTTGTGTCAGTCCTCCTAGCAAGATATAATTTAAAGTATATCCCTTTAGAGTTGTTTTTTATATAAAACTATTTATAAAATGGACAAATGATCAAAAATGTTGCAGAACTGCTAAATGGAAATGTAGTGGCAGATATTAATTAAACAGAAAAGAAAAAAAATCAACAGGTTGAGCTTTATAGGAGTTTAAAGACCATTATTCCTTTTGATTCACTTTTCAAGCAGTTCAAGCAATTCTTAACACTAATTAATGCAAAGCAGTGTTATCTTGGAAGGCAAATACCAAGTCCCACAGTAAACTATTATAAAATTAATTTCATTTAAAAATCAAATTAAATAGCTGCAGCTCCAAGCTGTCAGCTTGAAAGTAGTAAATTTATAAATTGCCATATGAATAGTTTTAATCCCTAAGTCCATCAAAATTTTGATACTGCAGTACCAGATTCAACTGATACAGGCTTAAGACACTAAACAGTATAAAATGAACTAGTGGTTTCATTTCTTCTCAAATGACCTGCATAAACAGATTTCAGCTTCCAGAAACAGCACTGGAGACAAAATCTATGAAGTTTAAAGACTAATTCTGTAAGCTACCCCCACAGGTGACCCAAAGCTGAAATGTTGTTTATTCAATAAAGCACTAATTCAAATACATCAGCATCAGTGGGAAGCACTGCTTCTCACTATAATCATCCCACTGAAATCTACTTGTCTCAAATATATTGTTCTGGATACAATTAGACAGAAATGCCTGTCAGATGTACCATTAATGTTTGCTACAATAGAAAGGAACTCACCCTACAAAACCTACAAAACAAGTACTTGTAAGTACTGACTTTTCAACAAGATAAAGTGGAACAGGCCACTGAAGCACCTTTCAACTATTACAGCAGTCGTTTAGTTGTAGTATCTCAAACCTTTCCATGTGACAGAAAACCAATCATTTCACTGCAGTGTCAGCTGAGTTAAGACTTCCAGGAATTTGATTTCAGCTATGCAGATACAGGGTCATAAACTTAGAAAGGCTGAAACAGCTCAGAAAAAAATAGATGGAAATAAGATGCACACCTTAAACTAATTTTGTATGTTTGATACCTGAATCAATCTGAGCAAGAAGCACAATGAAATGTCAATTATTTTACTGATTTTCTAAGTTGGCAAATAATTGTTTAGCAGCAGCAGATAAAGTTCTTCATTCAGTTATACAAGACAAATTACAGGCACCCTACAGAACTGAAAATAACTCTATGATCACAATTTTAAATTGGACTGCCTGGACTTGCTTGTACCTTAGGTCACATAAAAGAAAACACTCAACTTCTCACAGCCAGTGAGAACTCCCTCTGCTGTCTCTCTCCACCTCCAGCATAGATAAAAGCCATCTACATTTCAGGAACACTGCAAGCAAATCAGTGTCCTGCTTCTACCTGAGCAAACGTAAGGCCTCATTGCATCTTCACAAATAATCACTCCTAATATCCTGGAGGAATCAACACTTAGGATTTCCAGTCTGAACCATTCTGCCAGAACTAGGTGTGTGAGCAAACACTCATTGTGAGGACTAACATCCACTGCAAGCACACAGCAAAATGGAACAAAGGGTTTGACTTTTAACCTAATCCAACTACAGCCAGGAAGACATTTGATCCTAGTTTTGAGAACTTTATGTTAACTGCACTTTGTGCTTAGAGCTGCTATTACAGTTCAAGGGCATTTAGCTTTTGATTATGTATTTTCCATTGTACTGCTTGCACAACAGCCAATGTCCAAAACTGTGAATGCAAAATTCTTGGGTGTTCACTGCCACTGTCCTGCCCCTAGATAAGCATTTTCAGATAAGCTCATCCTGTAACAAGCCAGTTCAGGGAGTTAAATCAGCAGAAAAATAATCCTATTAGAAAAGCGATTAACTTTCTAATGGTTCAACCCCTTGGTTTCAGGATCAGATGTGATGCAGAATAAAGGCTGCAAAACCATTCAGGACTCTAGCAGCCTCAACGTAGATCAAATTAAACACCATCTAAATGAACCTAATCAGATACTGGCTTTTAACTTTTCTTTACTACCTGAAAAAAATATTGCAAACAAACTGTAAAAACCCTTTTTTCCTCTGCTTTTGTTAACTATGTTCAGTAGATATCTGTATTATCAGGATCCTATCCCATAAACAACTCTCTGAAGGTCACGGAATTATTTTAGCACTCAGGGTTTCTATAAATTATTACCACCCAGTCCAGTTCACAACTACCCTTTTATTATCTATACGTTGACAAACACCAGTAGATTTTAAGTTTCACAGATACTAGAAGTATAAAAAACTTTCCAAAATCGGAAGGGATCTAAACCCAAATTTTCTAGGAAAAAATCTAGGAGCTCCTTCCTGCAAAATAGATCAACTGCACAAAATCCAATTCTGAATTAATGAAGAATGTCTGAAGGAAAAAAACCAGAAGAAATAAAGTTGACTTTTAGTATTTGCTTATTTATCAATCACCACCGAGGGAATATTCTTGGTTAATACCATATTCCTAAAAGCAACAGTTTCATTAGGCCTCTTGAATGAGCCTTCATGACTCCAAAGTGTCTAAGAAAATACCAAAACACTCTTCCATAATTTGCAGGACTAAATACATCCAATTGTTTAAGGCATTCTCCTGTTTCCAAAAAAGGATCTGCAGTGAAAATGAAATGTATTTAAAACAGCTGTTATATCCATGAAGTAGCCAGCTCGAGATGCTTTAAAAACTACCACTAATTATGAAATAAGAACTTCTACAAACAAGACATGTAGGCTGTTGTATACAGAAAGGCAGGAATTTTAATGGCAAGTTGTGTCAAATTGGTTCAATATCCAAAAGGAGGTTTATGGCCAGTGAGACAGAAGCCCCTGTTTGGGTGGTTTCAGCTGGGTGTTGCACACCTTAGCACAGCCTGGCCTGTAACAGGCCCAACGAATAAAATTTCAAATATATTAACATGCAACTTAACAAACATTGTTAGTTGTCCAGTTTGCTAAATGTACAGGCTGGTTTAATCTAAGGCTTTTTTCCCTATAAGTTTATTTATAGTGGCATGTGCAGAGAACAAGTTTTAAAATCCTTTCCTCAGTAACACATCCCTTCACTAGGGGAACTGTAGTTTCAGTTCATCAATCCTTGCACTTTCTTGAATGTTTTAGTGCCTTGACTTCTTCTATTCTACACGAAATCAATTCAACTGTTAACAGCCTTGAAAACATTTTGTCCTTTAAGACTGGATCACTCTGAGCAGGCATAGCCCAGCACATTCACCTTAACCAAAACAGGGTACTTTTCTAATTACTGCCCCATCCCAATGTAATCTGGGCTCAAAACTCTAGACAAATCAAAAGTTTTAGATTAGTAACAATTACCATTCTTTCCTCACAGACTATCTCCCAAATGTTGGACTGACACATTTTTCACTTTAACTTCTTACTGGCATACCTGGAACTTACTGACTCTGGAAATACACCTAAACTATAGTTTATTTACAACTGTGTAAAAATTGGCACTAAACCACTGCATTACAAACTCAGAAGCCTTCCTTCACCAATACTTGTATTCATTCTGTCTACTCTTAAAGAAGTTTCTCTAAAATGGCTCCTCCTGTGTTGTTAAACCCACACAGTCCTACAAAAAAAAAAAAATCTGCTTTCAGCACGGCATTCAATGACATCAATTTTAAAAATGTTAAACTAAACTACAACATTTACTATTGTACTGAGCATGCAGAAACTTTCATGATGTACCACATCAAACAGACACAAGACAAAGAGAGGAAGGAATCACAAGGGACAAAAGTACCATCAAGAAACCAGAACAAAGTGGTTTTGAGGTATTTTCTATAGTCACAGAGACAATACAGACATCTTTTTTTCCACAACTCAAGACCAGATCCATATTCATGTAACATAAAAAATGCAGCACAGACTGGGGTATGTATCTTAGAAACAGTTACTAGAAGGGTGAAAGGCATGTTCTAACCATAAAAGATTAGAAAGCAACTAATGCAGTAGTAAAGCAAATGTTACATTGTCTTCAGATGAAGTTGATGCCTGGCAAGTATATATTAAGAGGAGGAAAAAAAGTGGCTGTGCCATGGTAGAAAGCAGCACAGAGAACAAGGAATTTAGGTCTTGTTAGAGAGCACATGAAACAACCACCATGACTGGAATGAAACTAGATGTGTACCTTTAGGACCAGAAAAATGTAAAGACATACAGAGGTGCAAACATGGGCTCTTGGTAACCCTGACATGTTAGGCTGGGAAGAGCCTGTCAGGGAATTTTCTGGCAAATGGTGGCAGATGCAGCCTTTCAGTCTACAAAAGTGCATTTCTGTGAGACAGATAGGGTTATGTGTTTTGTATTCCAGAAACTGACCCTGGAAATTCTGGTTTGTTAAACATCATGGAGGCCTTGCCAGAAGTCTGGCAGGGGCCTGACAGATTTTAAGTCCTCACATGATTCAACTGCTTCTGCAGGATTAATTTGGGTCCAGCATAGTTAAAATAGTGCAAGAATTTAAAATACAGTCCAAGAGCTGTGGCTGCATCGTATTTCTTTGTCCTCCTGCTGCAGTCCGTTGTACAATAACATAAGGAGACAACCTACATAACATAGATTAGGCTCTTGATTCGCACAGTAAAGCAGCTCAAAAATTCCTGGAGCGAAGTTTGGCCTAAAGGCAGCAAAGCCACGTTTCAGCTGCACTGCACCTGGTACAATAAAGCCTCCTAAAGCTTCCACCTGTATCTTAAACCTTACATTAGCTTTATTCTCCTTCTCTTTCTACTATCAGCATTCCACTCTGTTCTTCCTTTTCACTCCACCACAGCTCTGCACTTGCTGGAGACAGCATGGCAATTTATTATTCACCTGGCTGCTTTTTGGCAGTGCCTTCCAAAAGCTAGGATCTGGGAAGCAGGATGCAGAACCTCCTGCCTGAGAGTCGGTCAAAGCTAAGAGCTCTGACTTGTCAAAGATTTCTCACCTGCATCATACACTCTAACATTTACATCTTATGCACAGCACAGATGCAAATTAACTGTGCAGTCCCCTCTTCATATTGATCCCTGTGATGAAAATGGCACCCAAAACCTCAGAGCTGGTCATAGAAGCAGCAGATGAAACCTGAAACAGGAAAGGCAGCTGCAATCCAACCTCTGCCCAGCTTCAGTTTCCTACAGCAAGGCACATTTAGAACCCTCAGAACACAGTGCATGCTAAGTTAGAGGCCTTGCAGCCAGCACTAGGTTGGTCTAGAGCAGCTGCAGTGTGGAAAGGGAACAAGGCCCAGCTGCCCCCATCACCAGGGACACTGGATTTAGATCCCTCCTGCCATGTTACACCACAGCCAGGCTCACTGAAGGGACCCCTCTGGCTACATCACAGGGGGAGTGGGAGCCTCTGTGCTGAAAACTCCATGGCAGTGTTGCTAAAAACACTGGGATCTAAATATGGCCTATGGCAACATCAGCAGTCAGAAATAGAAGTCTGCCAGGTGAGAAAAAAAGCTGTTCTTTAAAACGAAGAAAACTGATGGAAGGGAGGTAAGGGACCGTAACAAAATGAGAGACTTCTAAGAAAGCAGAATCCAGAGGCCTTCATTAAGAGGATGGAGTAGGATAAATAAAAAAATAAAAATGAACCCAACCTCTAAGAGAGCTTTTTTTTTAATCTGAAGTGTACCCAACATGAACACAGTAATAATAATGGGCAAAAAAGATTAACCTTAGAATGGACCAAAGCCCAAGTTACAGGTTAGACTACATGCTTTACATAGGCTGCAGAACAATTTCTAGGTTCTGGAATGCTAAACCCCTCTGAGATATGGCACAGCAGTATTACACCTGCTACTTTTATGAGGTATACAGATCATAACTCAACCTTTTGCTTATCAAATTCTCCCTCGCAAAAGAAAATCAAGCCTAAAGTCAGCATCGTTGAAGTTAAACAGTAACACTTTACAAGCTACAGAAACACACGTGCTACTTTAACAAACTGCTTAATTAACTGATGAAACATCAACGTACTTTTAAAAACATATTGGAGTGGGGAGATGAAACCTGGAACATACCAGCATTCCCAAAAGTTTGCTGTAGCATATTCTTCTCTGCAGCCATCTACCTCGTGATGAAGGGAACCACTCTGAATTCTCTTACTCAAACATACTCCAAGTACACTTAACTAGCCTGATCAGTATGGAGCACACAGGGAAATTTGGGATATTATCCTCATGAGGCAGAAACTGAGTATTTTACGCTCTGAGCATTACACTTCCTATATCCACCCCGTCCACCAAAATTGTGATCTTATAAAATTTACACACCACCCTTAGGGGTACAGGCCCAGACACACAGAAATTAACCTGTTTTGTGAGAAACTAACACTCTACAAAGAAAAAGCTACTTCAAGAAGCACTAAGGCATCAGCTTAATTTCAAATATTTCTAAAGGCTACACTGGCCACTAAGACATGTGACTATTATCAATCACTCTTCCCTTAATCAGGAACTTTCATCCCTACCACTCCAATTAATACCGATTTTAAACATAATTTCAACTACCAAAAAAAGCCATTTTGGAGAAACTATGCCAGTAAGTCGGAGATCATTCACACTAACACCAGATTTAAAAAGGTGACATACAACACTCTGGTGGCACCTCCCTCTAAGTTAAGAACTTAGGGTAAATACATACTTTAGTCTATGAAAAAAAAACCCAAGCCAAACTCCACTGAAACTGTAGTTATTTCACAGAATCCCAGAACTGTTAGGGTTGGAAGCGATCTTGGGAGATGCCCTAGTCCAACCCTCCAGCCCAGGCAAGGTCATTTGGTGGAGTAGGTTACACAGGAATGCGTCCAGGTGGGTTTTGAATGTGTCCAGGGAGGCAGACTCCACGCCCTCCCCGGGCAGCTGCTCCAGTGCTCTGCCACCGTAAACGTAAAGAAGTTCTTCCTCATGTTGAGGTGGCAATTCTTGGGTTTTAGTTTAGTTCCCTACTAAACGGAATGCATGTTGCACCACGAAAAAGACCCTTTGCCAAATAAACGCGGTTTTATTGCTTTTAGTTGTAGGATTAAGCGTATTTTAATAATGCTTTATTCTGGAGGCAGATGGTGTCGTTAAAGAGGCCTTCTCCATTAAACGCCTGAGTTCAGCCAACGCTCATTTTACATAACACTGCAAACTGTCACTGTAAACAGCTCGTCCAGGTTCCAATTTTCTTCCCGAGTGCGTTGTGTTCAGCGACTATGACCAAGCAAGCCCATGACAGCGGAGCTCGCCGGGGAGTCCATTGTCCACCTCGCCCTGAGCCAGGAAGGCGAGGGCTGAGCGAGAGGAGCTCCCGGCGCGTCACCGCCTGGGCCGGGGCGGCTCCGCTCGGCGCTTCCCCCGCTCGTGGAGGGCACACGGAGCTCCTTCCGCTGGACGGGAGGCAGCGGAGCCCCGGCCGCGCTCAGGGCCCGGGGCAGGGCCGTGAGTCCCCTCGGCCCCCGCCGCACGCCCGCCCTCGCCGAGCCCACACCGCACCGCTCCCCTCAGGGCGCGGCCTGCGCTCATCCGGCCCCGGCTCACCTGGTCGCCGGCGGTTCCCTCTCCGGACATGGCGCGTTAAAACCGGGCTGGGGCGCGGGGCCCCGAGCGGGTTAAAGCCCCTTAAAAACGCTCCTCTGGCCGCAGCCGCCGCGCCCGGGAGAGCGGCAGCGAGAGAGCGGCAAAATGGCGGCGGCACCTCCGGCCCGGGGGCGGGGGAGTGGGGCTGGCGGGAGGAAGTGCGTCATCGCGGCGCGCGGGGGCGGCCGGAAACGGCTGGGAGCGGCGCCCTGAGGGCGCGAGGCTGCGCTGAGCAGGCACTTCCTCTTCCCGCTCCTCTTCCTTTCCTTTTTCCTTCCCTTTCCACATCCCTTCCTTCCCTTTCCACATTGTGGGGGCAGAGCTGGCGCCCCGGAGTCGCTCCCGCCCCACACGGGCAGGACGAAGCCGCGATGCCCGGCCCGGCGCGATGCTGAGGGTGGCCCCGGGAGCCGCCGTAGCCGTGCTCACGGCACTCGCGAGAGTCGCGGCGTTTCCGCTCGCTGCCTTCGCCCGCTCCCCGTGTCCTCTGGGACGGAGGAAACTGGAGGGGTTTAGTGACTTCCAGCGGCTACCTCGCTGAGGTAGCACCAGCGATGGCTCCCAGCCGCAGACTCGTCCCTTCCGCCTCACAAGAGTTCTTGCTAATCGAGGCAAATTCAAAACACTGAGATCGCCGTCACAAGAGACCTCAAGGGCGCAGGAGACAGCTCCTCCTAAAGCTACTTAATTTTATTTACAAAATGTCCACCAGCTTGTTCATGAGAAAAGGGCCTTGAACAAGCCACTGCAGGGAAACTGTGCTATAAGGGAAAAAAATCTGGAGGAGGCTTGACATATACCGAGGTGATTTAGCTGCCTTCACAACAGCAGTGTAAGTGTTCTTAAAATTGTGTAATACAGGTATGCAGAAATACATGAAGTAACTCGGTGTTAGTGCTAGGGGTTCCTTTCTGCCACATTTTCCAAAAGTTATATTCTTAAACCACAGGAATGTGTGGAAAGAGGACATAAGGAAAACATAATATGCAACCTTCTGAAGCTTCACCTGGGAAAAACGGAGCAGAGAGGGAAGAGTTGTTTGACTCATTGTGCCGTAGCATTTCTCAGAATTTTGATTCTTCAGAGGTGTAATACAAACATGCCTATCAATCTGTCTTGGCAGATAGGCTGCCTTGTCCTTGGAGAACAGTGGCTTTGTGAAATGAGCCTAATTTGTTGTTTCTTACAGGCTTTTTCTTCCACGTCACCACAGACTCTTTTGAAAATATCTGAGAAATGAATACAATTTCTTTCCAAAAACCCTGCAATTTTCCTATTCATTCCTGTAATGCTTTTCCATCTCCTATACAGGAACTAATTCCTTCAAAGTAAATGCTTGAATCAATCCAGGTGGAACCTCTAATTAGACAATACTTCTGTTATTCCAGGACTGCAGAGTGTCAGCCTCCTCCCTGGCCTGGCTGAAATTTTATTTTCTAGTTCTTCACGTTTACATTTTGGTGTGAATCTCACACCAAAGCAGCAGTATTACTTTGAAAAAAAATTATAAACTATAGACTGTGTTTCAAAGTAGGTTGGCAAATGTTTCCTTGTCTTAAATTTAGATATTAAATAGAGCAGTGTTTAGCTTAACTCGAGCTGTAACTTGAATTTGGGCCTCACACAGAAGTCTCCTGTCTTGATTTTGATAGTGCTGTAAATTCTTTTTAGTTGGCCCATTGAACAAGGCTGATTTGGGGCTTTCTCCTTGATGGCATGAGGGCAAACAATGGGGATGCAGCAGCTGAGCTTACAACAAGTAAACAGAAGTTGCAAATTCCTCCTGCACAGCCCAAATGTTGTTTTTCAGCCTGGCTGTTCCTTCCCTTCCTTCTGAAGCTGTGTCATCTCCAAGGGAATAGCTCGAGGCTCCCAGCCTGAGGTAACTGGGACAGTGAGGACATGATTACAGGCCTGGCTGCTTGGAAGGGCTGCACTTTAATTTTCAGATGGTTTATGATATCAAAGCAAGAGGACATTGTTAATACCTGCTGTGCTGTAGTGATTCATGCTTAGTTCAGTCATTGCCATGAAACTTAATGGCAAGCCATGAGTTAACAAGGAAACTGTTGGGGATTGTGCTGCCCTGGGAGGGAATGTGGCAGAAATCAAAAACAAATCTGAAGCTGGTCAGGAATTGAAGACTACTGTACCACAGTGGTACTTAAAACTGGAAGAAAATGAGAACATAAATAGATGTTAAAGGCTACCAGGCCAAGATCTTGGCAAACTCTAAGTGAAGCAAATTTGAAAGGAAGCTGCTTTCACAGACTTGGGGCAGTGGTTATCAAACAGACCTGACATACCTGTTTTCCAAGAGATTTTAGCTGCCACAACTGCTTATTTTTAGTGCTTGTTATGAAATCACAGGTTTTGTGCAGCTATAACCACTAAAAAGATTGTTTACAACCTTGTTTTTAAAAGGATTCAATCACAGATACAATTATGTTAATTATATCTGCTCAGTGCTAGAGAGAAAGCTTAAGGCCCTTAGATTTGAACTACCCTTTTAATTTCTATGTATCAGTGCTGAATCTCAAGCTACTGGAATGCAGAGGATGCTAAAGATTGTCCTCCCCAGTGTCACCATGCTTTTGGAGGCTGTGGGCTGTCACTGCTCCCCTGAGATGGATTTCAAACATAGGGTAAGGATATGTTGGGCTGAAAACTGAGAGATGCTGTCTTGCTCTTGGCCAGGGAGATGGTGAGCCCCAGTGTTTCCTCAGGTGAGACTTCTGCAGTGCTGTTATGGATTCATATAGAATCCATAATCACTCCTTTTGTATTTCTGAATTGACAACACCATGGGGATTCTGTGAACTAAAATAGAGAAGGCAGTCTAACTTAATATTCCCATTGGCCATAATTTAGAATGAAATTCATCCTTCTGCCAAACTGGTTTCCTCCCCATTTGACATCCAGTGAGCTGTGTCTCACTAATCAGGTGCATCAATGTCAAACATGAGGGAGGAAGCAAAACCCAAACAAGCTTTGCTGAGTTGGTTTTCTTGGGCTCTGCACTGGTACGACTGGAGTTTGTAGTCAAGAGGGAAGGAAGCATCTGGGGGGATTTGGGTGGTGAGGAGGAGAAAGCAGCATTGGGATTCAAAGTAGTTTAGAAATTTAGTGTATAAGCAGAAAACAAAGGTGAAAGGACCAGTCAATAACAAGGGTGATTAGTAGAAAATAATTACAGCAGACTACATAGTTGCAGTAATGTATTTTAATGGTGTAATAAGATGTTAAAATTCTGGATTGAATCCTAGCCTCCTCAACATCTATTCATTTGCTTGAATTGCCTACTATTTAATGCTATTTATCAAAGTATTGCGTAATTTATTTTTTGGAAGCAGCTTTTCAGTTTTCTAAGAAAAGTATAAATAATCATCATGTCAACCAAACAAGCTTGTTCTAAATATTGTCCTGTTTTCAATGCAGAATTCTTTTCCAGTGCAAGTAGTTACTGCCTTTCTATAACACTTCTTGCTGTTGTGGATCATTATTAGTATTCATCAATGTTTATTTATATTGCCTTGTGGATTCTTTGGAAAATTTACCATGATGAAATGAAATCTGAAGCTGGATCTCTCTCTCTCTCTGGTCAAAGCTGTATTTTAAGGATGAAACACTAAGCAGTGAACATGACGCTGTAAACTGTTTAAGCTAACAACTGGGTATCCTCAGAGGCTGGGTTACATTAGTTTTTTTCCTTAAGATTTGTGGTCAGATATTTGTGGATGTACCATTTTTAGTGTGCATAAAAGAGTCTAACATGTCCTGAATGCTTTGAGAGTGCAGTCTGTGTGCAGATTGGTTCTCCAGGACAGGCACAGTCAGTCCCACATGTCCAGCAGCCATTCCCCTGGCATTCCTGCATGTCCACTGCTAGGCTTGAACAGTGTCCAAGGGTCTCAGAATCGGAGAGAGACTGATACCCACCAGCTCTGCCTGGAATTTTCTAGGCAGAAAAAGAGTAGAAATCTAGAAAACCTCAAATTACACAACAAAGTTTAAAAAATCCAACGCCCGAAAAAAACCAACCCAAGCCAAAAAACAACCAAAAGAGTAACAACAACAACAACAACAAAAAGCAACTGAAAAATGCTATTTGTTTGTGTACTGGATCAAAGTGGAGTGCAAATGAAGCCTTGCAGCTGGAGGGAGCAAGATGAGGTAATGTATACAAATAGCAGCATAGTTGGCTAATTGCAACGTTCTCAAATTTTTGAGTGTTTGTAACCTAAGTGTTTTTGAAGACATTAAAATGTGCCTGATGACCACTAGCATGGCTACATGTGTTCCTGTGGCTCGTCCCTGTTGGCTTGTGCTTGCTCGGTGTCCCCGGAGCTGTGACTCACCCGGGAGGTGGCAGGCAAACACTGCTGCGGCTCGGCTGGAAGCGCAGCGAGGGGACGAGCTGCACGTACGTGGCAGCCGCCCAACAGGGAAAATGGCACGGCACCAACTTAGGGGTTTTTTTGTCTGGATTACAGGACTTTTTCCTGCCACATTGCTGTTGGACATCACAAATGTCTTTCTGTAAATCCTCCTGTCGAGTCACAGCTTGCAATGATGAATCGTTTTTATTTTAACTTTACCTTATTTTAGGAAAAAGTAACGCACATTTTAGGTGTAAGGGTTGTAAAAGTTAATAAGAAGGGCAGAAAGTAGGAGCATATGGAAGGAAAATAAAGTCATCAAAGGATGATTGGAAATCAAAGAGGGAACTTGCCAGTAGGCAGCATAGAGATCATCCCACAAATAAAAGGGAGAACAAAATGAGGTGGGGCAGAACATACTTACTCGTAATTGGTGTTATGCTTTGCATACCAGTATTTAGCCTCAGGTGTTTTCTAGTGTATGCTTACTCTTGTTGCAAATACACAGACAAAGCCTTTTTAAAAATATCGTGGTGATTGCAGTTATTTCTCCCTCAAAGCCAGTGATACAAAATTCAGTGTTCATTGTGATTATTGGATATAATACTGTAGTGCTTCCAAAAAATGCTAGTGATTAACAACAAATAAAAATTTACTATCTATACATAATGTTGCTTGCACTCAAATGCCTTCTACTTAGCTGAATAATCCAATCATCATAAGATGAATGTGTAAGAGTGAGTTTATAAGATATTACATGCTGTTCATTTTCATAATACACTGGAGAACGTAAACACAGAACATCACAGGTTTTCACCTCAGGGTGTTTTGGGCAGAACTCTTGTTTTCTTAAATACAAGCTGTCCACAGCTAGGAAGCTCAGCCTGCCGACAGAAATCCTACCTATGCAAGCACTGTGTTTGTGCAGCCTGGAGAAACAGGGAAGGTGGAACTGGCCACCCGGTCCACCTGTAATGGGGGTGGGGAGGTTGCTATGCAACTTTAGTATTTGATGTTTTGCTTGAAAGCTCAGCTCCAGGAAACCAGGGTTTACATAAGAATCAATCAATCTTTCTTTCTTCTAAGTTTGTTTCCTTCTATTATGAAACAAAGCTTGTTTGTGTGATGCAAATACATCGCAAGCTCACAGAAACCTGGAAGCAGTGTGAAAGAAACCAAAGTCTGGGGTTGTTTCAGTCTCCTTATTTTAGGCAAACTTGATTTACACATCTTGGAAATGCCAGTACCCTCCTGGCACTGGAATAGTAACCACCCCCTTCTTCTACATTCACAGTGTACAGCTTGATCCACACAGTACCCTGCTTCAGTTCACCTTCAAAACCCATGGCGACTGTCCAATGTGTCCCACCTTAAGCTACATTTCTGTCTCTAATGAGGCCATTGTCAGAAATTGTTGTTATCAAAGCTAATTTTGAAGAAATGACTGATATTCCTGACCTCTGTGTGAATCTTTGTTGCTGATGTCATCTAGTCCAGACCTGCTGCACGTGAAATCATAGCCCCCTATGAGTTTACCCCTGTGTAAATTTACCTTGACAGATTGCATGCAGTTTGAATTAAGGACTGTGTTTTCATATTTATCTCTAAAGCATCTGGGTACCATGGTGATCGTACCAGACAAGCAGACAGATACACTTGTGCTTAATGGTAACTGCAGTGCTGGAGACCTGTTCTGTAGGAAGCTGGGATTCATATTAATGGCACTGTGTTCTGTAGTTAAACCAGTGATTCCAAGTTTTCTTATGTGCCATTTTTTATTAAATTAATAAAGACACAAAGCTAAGGAGGTGCTTTTATGTTGTCTTTATTAGCTGAGCTTGTGCTGCATTTGAACCTGTAATGATACCTCAGCTCCATCACCACATGCTGTAGTAGAATTTGCTTTGTTGTTGTGTTTCTGAAATAGTTTAACACTGCACTTTGAAATCTCATTTAAGGGAAATGTCTCAGCCTAAATATAAGAAAAAGTATCCTTCAGGTCAACAGTCTGAAAAGTATTGCCTCTTCCAGGTAGCTCTAATTATGTATTCACTGTACTTAAATCTTCCATTACAGTTCATTTCATGATACATTCGTGCATTTGTTATTTTTTTTCCTTCTGTTGTTTTGACAGTTTTTAAATAATGATACATGGGTGAGTGTTTACTCCAGAACAGCCATTTCATTTTATTAGCATACAGTGGGCAATGAGGCAGAAAAGGGAATGTCATGCTTATATATTAGTACTTGTTCCAAGTAGCATCTTTCCAAAGACTGGGGACAATTCCTGGGGAAATTACTCAAAATGTAATGATTCTGTAGTGATTTAACACAGGAAAAAAGAGGTGACTTGGATTTTTATTATATTTGTTTGCTCCTTGACCAGAAATGATGTGTCTTTATTTCTCATCATTCAGGATTTCTGTTGTCACTCTTGTTGCAGTCATTCGTCTTGGTTTTGTTCCTTGGAGCAAAGAACTAGAGCTGCTGTGTATCAGAAGTATGCATCCATTATATGAATAACAGATTTTCAAAGCAAATTTGGTCGAAAATCAATGAATCCCACTGCTTTCCTTTTTTTTTTTTTTTTTTTTTCTTTTTTTTTTTCTTTTTTTTTCTGTAATTCGTTAGAAATCATGAGCACAGGAAGATATGTTTATCCCAGCACAGTTTGGAAGTGCCATCCACTCAGACATGACAGTAGCTTTGGGAACGTTGTCAACACTAATTACCTTGTAAATCCAGGCGCCCATTGCAACAACTGTAGCTTTCCCAGTTACAAACATACTGCCGGGAGATTTGAAACAATTTTGCAGTAATTGTTTTCACAGAATGGGAGAAACAAGCCTCTGGGCTGTTGTTTGGATGCTGAAAGGACCAGGGCTCTTTCTCACAACAACATATGCAGTATGGAAAGATGGAAAGCTCTGGACCCATTGTGGCTCCAACACCCAAATGTGCTTTCTGCAGAGGGTTCTCCCATTCCTGGGTGAGAGAGAGCCCATGGAAGAATCGCTGCTCTGACAGGACGGGACCAGGGCGGTCCATGGACTGTGTTAGTGCAGTCTGACAAAAGTTGCTGCCGATGCTTTTGTGCAGCTTCTGAAACTCCCGTTGCTGTCTCCTTGCAGAAATGCTGCATGTCTAAAGCGCAACGGGTCTCTAATAAGGGAGAGCAGTATCAATTTCTATGTGTTGACTTTGCAACTAGTAAGAGATTCTTTTCTGGAGCGTCCTTTATTTCGTCATCCCCGAGATGAACAAAATTATTCCTTAATTTCTTTAGGGTGCAGTCAAGAATTAACAGTGTGCTGTGGTCCTGTGTGAGCAGGAATTTTTGGAATACAGAGCCAGGCTGCTGTTTGTGTGTGCTGGTGAGATCGGGGCCATGGCAGCAGCATGAAAACCAGCACCAATTGTGGTACTATGGAGAGATGTCCAAGTGGTGGAGAAAAACAAGTGGCAATTTACTTCTTGGTTCAGATAACGAAGACAGTGTCAAGGCAGTATGATAAGTGAACTGATGATTCTGCATATGTGATAGACTGAAGGATGGCACCGTGATAGTGTCTTGTAAGTTATTTGCTCATCAAAGGGTGTAATTGTGTTTAGAAACTGAAAGACAGCAGGTTTGGCTGGTTGCGTGGGGTACTTAAAGGACTGAGTGCATTGTGTGTGCTATCTAGCTCGATGTGCTTTTTTCCGGCGCTATCTCTGTCCTCACACTGCCTTTTGTTTCAGCCTTTGCTGGGTGACTCATCTTCATAATACGCAGTTGCTACAATTATCTGCTGGGTTTCGTAATGAATCCCACTCCTTCCTTTTGCTGCTCTTCTTTTCTTCTTACTTTGCGAATTCATGTTGATAAATTCAGGACTTTTTTTTTTTTTTTTCGTTTTTCTCACAGAAGGTACTAGTCACCAGCGTTTAAGAACCACGCCTAACCTATGTGCTAAACGATTACATATCTTTTATTTTCCAAACGAATTCAAGTTTGTAAGGAAAAGCACTGCCGTATGCACCAGGAAAGAGAGAACACTGTGAGAAATGTAAGTTAATACCAAGCAGTAATGAAGAAAAATGCCACTGTTTTAAATACAGTAGTAAATTACTCTTACTGCTATGATAAATTTCAAACCCATATTAGCTCACATTTTCAAAAGCTGCAGAAGAATACTGTGGATTAAAAACTGTTAATGATTGTTTTATCCCTCTCCTTTGTACTTGAAAGCTGGAGCAGCTGTCACCAGCACTCATACAGAACCACTACTATCTGAAAGAATTAACTGCTTAGATTAAATACATTTAAAGTGTCTCTACAGCTTTTTGAAATGCCTATCTCTACATGCATATATAAAATTGAGGAAGCAGCTTCAGATTCTCTTTCCCAGCTGAATTTAATTTGTTCCGAGTTTTGAATTTAACTGCTATTAAAAAGGAGGACACACAGCACAGTATGGTAATGACATAGGCAAAGGCATTTATAAACCCCAGACATAAGGTGTCTGGGTGAAAAGGCAATTTCAGTTCTGCATCTGGAAGTTCAGATTTTTTTCTTCTAAATCAATTTAAAATATTTCTTCTTATTAAAATACATTTTAGCTAAGAATGGCCTTAGGAGCTATTTTTTGGGTGCTCTTACTTCTGTATACTCAGGGCATTGCTTATACATTTTTCTCATATCTTGTGTGCTTGACATAGGGTTCTAGAACACGAACTGAATTGTTACCAAATGTGGGCCAAAAGCTACATTTAGGGTGATATAGTGTGTTGTCTGAGAGCCATCTGACAGAGCTTTCTGGTAGCATTGCCATCTATTTCAGTAAAACATCTAAGTGACACAGAACAACAAGTGACTGAGAAATTGCAGTAATGTAAGGAAGAGGAATGAAAAACAAACAACTGTTTTGAGAGAAATTATTTACCCTTTTATTTTTGTGAATTCAGGGAAAATATTATTCCTAATGATCAGCTGAATATATAAGATTCAATTAAATTAATTTGGTTTTTATTGTAGAAAGATTTTGAATAAATATATTTTCCCATTGTAGGCAGAGAAAAAAAAGGGTAAATGAATACTTTAAGCACTTGTAAATTGATAAAACTTAGAGAAATGTTTGTGTTACTCTTTTGTACTTAGCTCAATACTTACAAATAACTACAGAATATCCTTTTATCCTTACCTTTATGGTATTGTCCAGATTTTTTTTCTGGGAGTAAAGAGAAGATCTCGTTAGTTGGCCTTCTGCATAGGTCTTTCCAGGGATTAGTGCAGCTGGCTTCTATTAAAAAAGGGCACATACTGAAATTTAGAATGCAGTGTCAAAACGTATAAGAATTAAACCTGCCATAGATGAAAACAGATACCGAGAGCTTGAGGGGTGATAGAGTAAAAGAAGTGTAGTAGCCCTTTGCTTTCTCTTTATCCAGTTTTGTAATAAAAAAAAATATGAGATACAAAGCTAAAATTTTCAATGTGTCAAAGCCTGTAAGAATTTGCCTTCTTCAAATCCTAGTCACTCTTGAACCAGCACTGAAATTTACTGTCAACTTCATCTCCAAAGAGTAATGAATGCTTAATATTGGAGTGTAATTTGAAAAATGCTATAAAAATAGACAAAAACCAGACCTGGCTTCACCATTACTAAAGGAAGAATAAGTCCAAACATGCCATCTGAAGAGTTTGTACTTTCCACATGGCTATCTTTGATTTTTATTTCTTCTCTTTAGATTGTCCTTGTCTTTGGATTAAATTCTGATCCTAGAGAAGTTAATTATAAGGCTCACAAAGATCTTACTGCAAAGAATCCTCACTTGCTGGAATTTGCAAAGCTTCAGCTCAAAAGGGGGTTACAGTATATTTGAGGCAGCCATCCTGTTTCCAAGTGCAATGCTGTTTTCTGCACACCAGCTGTGTCAGATCCTGTAGACTGTTGCATTTGTACCCTAATTGCAAGAATAATGTCTTGTCCCTAACAATTACTGTAAAAATGTGAAGAGGTGCTGTAGTTCCACAGCAAATTGTTTCCTTGACACCTATTGACCCTTCAAATCCTTTTAGGAACTGACTATCTTTGAAAAGAATCACAAAATCATTATTGAATTTGCTCTCTGGCCTCCATCTTTCCCCTCTGCCTGTTTCCTGACCAGCAAAGGAAAAAGGTATAAAAAAAGACATTAAAAAGAGGGGTGTTCAGTCCAGACTGGTCTGGCAGCTCTAGGCTGTTTGAGTAGGGGAAAAGTAAACAGCTTTTAAAAGAAAGATTACAATTACAAAGAGTAAAAAGGTAAACCCAGTAGAAGATATATTAGCTTGTTTACTTGCTTACCTCTTAAACTTTCCCTACCAGCTTTTGAGAATCCTGTCGCATCCAGCCCTGCTATTCATAAAGCATCTGTCCTGCTTTTTTGATTGCTGTTTTTGCTGCCAATGGTGTGCTTGCAGCTCATCAGTTCTTCTTTACTATAGGCTAGCTCCCCTACAAAGGCTGTATGTGAAATCCAGAATGGGGTTTGGGTATTGTAAAACATCACTAATCTAGTGGGTACTGAGCTGGAATGTTTTCCTTACAGGATCCAGGATCTTCCCTATTCTATCTCAAGGTTAACACTATTTTTTTTCCCCCTTTCATTGATTTTTTTGTCTCTTCTTTCTTACAGAGTATTTGACTTAATGAATTGCGTTCAGACAGGGTTTAAAAAGAAACCAAGATAGAATATGTTTAGGAAAATACTCCAAACCAAATATTTTGGTCATTTCTCTGGAATAATTTCTGCCAATAGCTGTGTCACATCGCTCTGCACAGCACTGGGATTTGCACGAATGTCGTGGGTGACACAGTCTCCTTCATATTCCCTTTGAAAATGGGAAGGTAAGGAATAAAAAGGCTCCTCCCAGACACTGCTGAAGTAGCTTGAGGACTACAGAGTACGTGCCATGGTACTCATTAAGTTGTGCCCTGGTTTTCCTCAAGTATCCCAGTGTAGGAGTTGTTACTGAGGCAACACAGGGACTACAGTGCAACTCCCATAAAAACAAGTCACTGGGGTGTGTCAGGCGTCTACATGTACGTACACAGGGCTCTGCATTAACACTGGCCTTCTTTTTTTTGAAGTTAAGCAGCTGAGAAAAGCAAATGGGGATGGAAATAGTAATTTAAACAGAATACTTGAAGGATTTTTCAATATTTTTATTTTATGTTACTTTTCTGTGTTTGGCTTTGGGTAGGAGAGAACAGAAATGCTGCTTGTTAGCTGACCTCAGTCTTCATGAGAGAGATGGGTGGGTGGCTTTACCAAATGGCAGTCGTCTTCTCTGTCAAGTGTGATACTGAAAGTTGAGCAGAATCATTCCAGGTTGGACTGGGAAGACTAATTTCTCCATTTGATATGGAGAACTTTCTCCATGGAGCCGCCAGTGTTTTGTCCATGCCAGCCCCATGAAGGTGTGGAGTGACTCAATGAGGGATTCGACCATGTTGTTCTAAATGAGTGTGGTTGTGGTAGTTGGAGTGCTATGCTGGGGTCACAGCTTTTACATTTGGCTGGAAATAGAAGGGAAGCAAAAACCTGTCCAGTTAGCCCCAAATGGAAGAACAGACCCTAGAGCCAGGCAGCAGACACAGTTCTCTCATATTAAGTCACAAGTTGCATATAGTCATTTGTCTAACCTTTTTGGCTTTTTGTGTCTGTAGAGCAGATGTTAATGCACCTGAAAATAGCAAGTCTGAAGTTTATTTATTCATCCTTCTTTCATATTTTAAAGCTTGTGTGTTTATTTATATATGTATGTATAAAAATATGTGTACAAATATGTCTGACAGGAGCCTTTCATGGTAGCCCCTGACCCGCTCATTGACATGACGCACAGCTGACTCCCATGTATCTGCTCTGTTCTCCAGACCCCGTTCTGTATAGTCACATCCATGCTGGTTTTGCTGCTAGGGTGAGCGTGGACTCTTAATGGAATTGCAAGGCACTGATAGGCTCCCTGCATATACCATCTCTTGGAATAAAACCCCTATTTGTTCCTATCCTCCCTTGAAGCAGAATGTGTGTAGATACTGTTCTATGGTGGCCATTTGAATGTCCTCTTGAAAATCTTTGTGAAAGTATAAAAGGCAGGCAGGCTTTGCAAGTTGTTGCCTAATACCAGTGTACCTCCAGATGTGTTTTCTGATCAAATCCTGCATTCTAGGGCATCTTTATTTCTAATAGCTAAATGTCCTGATAATGGAAATCTCAGACACGTAATGTGAGATCTTCATGTCGTGGTGCTTGTTGGGTTGCTAATTTCAAAATTGCTTGTTTTGGCAAGCTGCTCTATGTTGCCTAACTCTTGTTCCACAGGTGCCCCAAACAGATCCCAGAAACCAAAGACTCCTTTGAAATGCACCCAGGGTTTTGTTAGGAGGATTTAGAGGAGTTTTGGAAGAGCTCAATTTGCTGTGGTGATGAAGTATGAGGGCATCTCTGAATTTAAGGCTGGCTTGATGGCCCTGGGAGGAAGCATATTTCAGTGAGTGCGTTGACTGGTGTAAATACCTGTTGGGAAACGTCCATCCCAGGCTACTTTTCCACCTGCTGCTGCGTTTCCTTGCCAGTTTAGTCAGGCAATTCATTTCAGACTGTTTCCAGATGATAAGATGGCATATAGGCACTCGGATTGCAAGATCAAGATCAAGAAATTTAAAAAAAGAAAAAGGTTGAAGTGCTAGAAGGTGCTAGAAAGAGGAGAAATCACTCTAAAGACTCAGAACTGCTGATGGTCTTAAGATTGACTAAGCTGAAAATTACCTTCGTGATCATAAAAGTATGGTTAAAATACTGAGACCAGAAGAGAGTCAGGATACTGGCACGTGTTGGCAGCATCCATGTGTTTGAAAAGGTTAGGCAGAAACAAAATGTGCTCTATTCAGGGGAAAAAGGGTACAAATTAGGGCTTTATCTTGGTGGGGTGTCCAAGACAAGTCTCTGCGTCTCCTGAAGTTTTTTCTGCATGGGTTGCCACATCCATTGATCTCTATGCAGAGGTTTTATTGTACCAGCATGGAGGTACTAGGGAAAGATTAGCTCCGAAAAGCAAGTTTTAAAATAATTGCTTTAGAGCAATTTTGAAAGATGTTTTTCCTTTTATTCAACCATGAAGTGGAAGTGTCCTGCTGATGGCTCCAGCATATTTTTTAATTGAATAATTAGCATGGATAATAGGCATTCAACAGCGTTTTTGTTGATAATCGCTGGATTTACTAATCTCCCAGAAGGTAGGATGATTCAGAATCTTTTAATGCCCCAAAATAGAAGATAATTAGAACCCTACACACACAACTTGAAATAGAAATGAGTACAAATGGTGAAGAGAAATTAGAAAATGAGCTTGAGGGAAAAGGATGGTGGTGGTGGGGATAAGAATCCTAAGTACTAAGAATAGTAAGGATAGTTATGAATCGGCACATTTAGTACTTGGAGTTTTCCTGACTCTGCCACGCTTTGCTCTCACCAATGCTGTGTATGATGGGACCCAGCGGGGATTCATGGTCACACACGTTCATAGGAGCAGGTATTACACGAGTCAGCTGCTGAAAATTGTAGGTGCAGTAATCTCTGAAGAGCTGGCCGTGGTCAGAGGACACTGCAAGGGTTTTTTGGGGAGGGTTAGCTCCCATAATCACTGACACACCATTCCCAAAGTCTGGTGAGGAAGTGCCCACCCTGGCTGTACTGCATCATGCCTCTGTGAGTGGGGATAGGAGTTAGAGCCCAGAGCCACAGAGTGAACAGGCAGAGCTGCACAGCTTAGGTTAATCTTTGGTGTAACACCTTTCCTTGCAGGAACACTGGTGTGGATGTAGCCCACTGCGTCTGTTCCTTGTATCACTTACCACGTATCACTTACAGTCACTTGACAACAGAGGGGCTGCTGCTTGCTCTTAGAATTAATTCTCACAGGAATGTAGAATTAACACAAAGTAGACCATTTTTTCTCTTGTACATGCAAGAGATATTATTTTAACATTAACTTTTCCTCCTCTGGAAGAGGAGGAAAAACCCTGCAGCCACAAATCTGCCATTTATTTGACTAGATGGAGACGGTCATGCTGAGGTGACTGGGCAGAGGATGGAACCCAAATGGAATAAGGAGTTACTAATTTCATTTCCAGTGTTCATAAAACAAGGCTATTAATTAACCTGTTTAATGAGTACTGTTTTTACAGAGGTATAGTGGACACTTGAGACTTCACTATTCACTTCAAAGAACGAGTGATCAAGTTCGTATTGGCACAAGCAGGGAAGGGCTGGATTTCTCTCCAGTGTGCTTCTCTGCCAAATTCTGTCTATTAAAATACATGAGTGGGTGTTTGAAACATCATTTTCCAGCTTTGAAAAAAAGATCCTGTTCAAAGGCAAACATTATTTGCTAATTTGGAGACTCGCTTTTGTTTGTGGCAAACATCTGTCATGAAATTGGGAATCTCTAGAGAGGCCTTGCCTGCTCCCACAGAAATTTTTACAGTCCAAAATACTGACACATGGGTGGAAGAGAGAAAGAATACAACAGTAGGCAGGACATTCCCACCAGTGTAACCTTAAATTGCTCTGACTCTTCCCAGGCTGTGATGCCTTCCATGTGAAGACTCAACACAGACAGCTGTTGCTTGCTCAAAAGGAACAGTGAAGACCCAAGTACCCTCTAGCCACTAACAGTTCCAGATTAGATAAGACAATGGATTTCATGGAGTAACCCTGATACAATGGAAGGATACTCACATCGTTGTGCAGCATGGCAAAGCAGCCTGTGTGGGAGCTGTTTTGGTCACAAGCCCACATCACTGTGCCAGGACTGCTCTGCAGCCTCTCTGTGAGTCTTTCCAGAAGCTTTGCAAGTCAGTAATGCTGTGCATTGTCAGAACTTTGAGGAAAAATTAGGCTGTGTCTTTTGGAATCGTGCTTGCCTCTAGCAAGTGGTATTGTTTTCTGTCGTGTACCAGGACTCTTCTGCAGACAAATGAACAACAAAATAAAGCAGATTCGGAGCACTGCTTTCGACGAAAGGCCAGACTGTGCCTGGGTTTTGTGTATCAGGTGGTATAAGAGCTACCAAGAGCATCGTGTACCCTTCACCCAGCAAGTAAGCAAGAAAAAATGTATTAATTTCTCCAGCTATGTATGTACTCCTGGGGACAAATGTTGCCAGGAAGGGAATGGACAAGAGAACCAAGATGATTTCATTCCCCATTAAATCTCTACAAGACACAGAAGGGAGAAGCTGCAATGCCTTCTATACAAATGGGAGGTCTTAGGAGTCTCTTCTCATTTCAGTGCAGCTGGTTTGGTTTTGGTTTTGTTTTTTCTTTAAAATCTTGCTGTTCTTGAAAAATAAGTTCAGTTAATTGAGATTTTCTCGAGCAACTGTTTTAGAAAAGAAAACAAAGTAGAGAGCTTTAAAAACACAAAGACTGGAATTTAAACTAACCAAGTATTTATTATTATTTTGAGGTCTTTCAGATGTCTGACTCTAGTTTCTAGGTCTTTATAATGTTTCACACACGTTCTCACACCAACTATCTCTGGGAGTGCAGGTCTTCATAAAAGCACTACTTTTTCCCCAAAACTCCATGGAGTAGTATAGTGTTTTACCACTGCAATGCTGAGGGGGTTTGGGTTGGGGTTTTTTTGAGCATAATTTAAGGAAATACTTAAGAATGGTCTGATACTGCAAACTTAATCCCAAATGATTATGTGGGGAATTATTAGGCAGTGATTATTCACACGACAAAAAACTGTTCATGTAAAAACATTTTTACAGTAATAAAATCATATACCCTAAATATTGTAATTTGACATGTAGGGAGTTCTGAATTAAAATGAGGATTTGTTAATAGAATACAGTTATTATCATTGCTGAGCCTTCCTACAACGTCTTTTGTAAATTTTCCCTCCTGGTTTTTCCTTATTTCAAAAGCCATAATCCTGGAATAGATGATTTTGAAACTGAATTTTAAATTTCAGGCTTGTATAAACTAAGTGGTAGAGCCATTTCAGAAGCTTTGAATTCACTTTGGGTTCTGTGCTCCAAAAATTCATTCATTTAGTGCTTTGAAGTACAACTGGGATTAGAGAAACACATTGTTGATGTTGATAAAATCATGTCACTCAACATTATCCATCCAGTTTTGAAATAGAGGAGGGGGGTGCCTGTATTACTTCACATAATCAAAAGAATGGTTGTTGGTTAATAATTAAAAGTTGCATTCCATATATAGGAAACAGTGGAAATTTCTAATATTTCAAAGATACTTTTAATATACTTAAGAGTATTGCGTGGTAGAATTATTGGGAATTCAGTCTGTGCTGGTATACCAGAGTTCATTTTTTGTTGTAGTCACAAGACATTTTTTATGGATGACAATCTTCGAGGTTTTTTTAGCTAGGTATTACTGTCTTGAGCAGCTTGGGATTTAAGAAAACACTTTTTATAATGTCCATTGAATCTGTTTTCATTTTCAGAAGGCTGCTTGTCCCTTGCATGGTGTATTATAGTCTTGATTGATTGAATGAAATTGAAGTATGAACTGCTGTCTGAGCTGGCCTTGCTACTCCAATGGCTCACTTCTTAAGCATCCAGAAATTTTGAGTTAGGGTTGCATTAAAAGGTAACTCTGTCCTCTCATTTGCATATGCCAAACATGCTACTTAATTGCTTGTGAGACAAAACTCTCCATGTGCATCCCAAGAGTGAGCATGGCCCAGTCTGCAAGGAAGGGAAAGGAAGTTGTGCCTTGGATTTTCTCATCTCCCAGTTCTGCTGGCAAAGTGAAACAAGGAAGGTGGTGGGAATTTTCCTCTTCTCTTGTCCCATGATTGGAGAAAAATGTAGACTAACCTTCAAATTTCTCTGGGAAGTAGGATACTAAGCAACATTTCCCTGTGGTTTGTTAAACAGTCCATGATTCTAAAGAGAAGGAGGTTGGTGGGGACCCTGCCTGTTATGTGGCTGGAAACTTTGTAGTAATGCTGCTTTTTTTACTTTGACTTTTTTTTTTCCCCAGTGAATTATTACTTTTGTCAATATGCATTATTTTGTGCTACTAGCAAATGTTGGTAAAAATAATTAACGTGTAAGAATGATAAATAACTTATGCACATTAGGTACAACTTAAATTGCCTGAATTGTCCAAAGAAAGGAGTGAGTATAAGTGGTGATATGACATTGGACACTTTGCTTGCCAATAACTTTATATATCTCCTTCCACTTCCAAATATTAAAATTCAGGCCAAGAAAACCAGTATTAAATATTTTCTTTAGTTTCCCTGGTTGTGTTTTTGTGTAAATTATATATAAAGAAATATCTATTTTAAAAGCTTTTTGAGAAGTCTTTGTCTTCCATCTGGCATGAAGAGCATTTCTGGAGGGGAGGGGAAAGAAACAGAGTACTGTCTGAGGTAAATTTGATAGTAGAAGATGGGATAAAAAAGAGGCACTTAGACTAATTTAATTAATGCCATGGTGGATTTAAGAATATGCTGTCCTCTACAAGCATAAACACAGATCAGTAGCTGAATTAAGGAAGCAGTATTAGACTGCACCTGTTGGGTTTCAAACTGTATTCAGACCTTGTTTCAGTATTGCAGTTGGGACTGGCAGTTGCTGAAGGGATTAAATTATTTAAAGCCTTCAGCTGGCTAGTGTAGGCTAGCAGTAGCTTATAAAACACTTAATCTATTTTTTTTAATCTCTTCATATGTTTGCTTTACTTAGACAGTAAAACTATACATGACACACACCTGCCACATTCTGAAGCTTCTTTGTCAGATATTTTACATTTATCAATTAGAGCAGCCTTTAAACTGTAACCATTCGGGTTTCACTGACAATACACTTCTTGTTAGCCTGCACATTTTCTGTGGTGAACTCAAACCCAAACATGAAGTATGTAGACATAAGGTCCTTTTTCCACAATTTATTCTAAAAAAGAGGTTCTCTTCTAAAGGCAAATGCTGCTCTCCAGAAAATTAATGCTTACTACTTTTGGGTAGTCATTTAAAAAAAGAAACGAATTCCAAACAGTTTGGAGCTCTGGAACTATTTTTGCAGTGCATTAGTTAACTGCTTACAGGATAGTGCAGTAAAGCAGTTCAAAAATAGGTGATACTGTTTAGCTTGTTATGTGATATGTCTCTTGTTTCTAGAAAGCCAAGAGTAAGTAATGAATAGTAGCAATATGGATTGGACGGAAAAGCAATTTGGATATCTGTGCAACACAGGATTAATTAGGCAAATCCTCTTAGGTTTGATAAGCCATTGCTTAGATCTACAGTTTATTTTGTCATTGGTTGCTCCTATTAATGTCTTCTTTCTGTCAGAGTTTATTACTCTGTTTTCAGTTTTACATCATACCTTTTTGTGTCAAAGTGAAGTACCACTGAATTAAATTACAAACTTCCAAATAATAATCAGAGAAATGCCTGGAGTCGATTCAAATCAACACTGGCATCCTCTTAAGAGTCTTTTAAATAATGAATTTTTTATATGGATGATTTCTGTTTAGCAACTGGTGTATGACATCTTTTTAATTTGGCCTTCAATGTTAAGTTACAGGACAAGTAGGCATATGTGTCTGCTAATAAGGATGAGCAAATGCTAATTCATGGAAATGAGATGGTTTCTGCAGTATGCTCTTCATAAAAAGCATATGTTTCTGATATTTCTGGGCAACCTTTAATTTCTTTTCTTATTTATGACATTGCAAAACTGTAATTTTATTTCTGTAAAAGAGATTTTTCTAATACCATCAGTAGAGAATAACTTCGTTGCTTGATCTCTAGGGTTTTTTTGTGATACTGTGTAGAATATTCTTGATAAATATAAAGTACATATATTGAAGTGGTTTTACTAATTAGTGTTCACACTCTGTCTCAAACTTTTTTTAAACTAGACAATGTGCTGTTCTTCAGAAATAAGAAAAGAAAAAACAGAGGAGGAATAAAAACCCCTACTGGAAATAAAAAGTCTTGACCCCCCTGCCTGAGAGACAGAGACTAACAAGCAGACACCTCAGGACTACAGCAGGATGGCTCAGCCAACTGGGTGAGGGGGAAATATCCAAAAAGGCATGGGAAGAATTGGGCATTTCAGTGGGTGGTAATCAGAGTTTCATCTGTGCTGGGATTTTGTGCTGTTAGACAATGCTTTGTACATGTCAGGGCAAGGCCTGTGGCTGCTGTGTGCTTGTAGAACAAAATCTGGGAGAACAGTGGCTGTTTCCAGTGCTCCTTCTTCTCCAGTGCAATTTCTGAGTCAGAATTTATTGCAAATCCTTGTTCAGTAGTCACCTGAAGATTGTTTCTTCTGTAAGAGGGTATTCCATCTGAAATTTTGTTTCACCTTGAATGACCTGGGAAACTTTTCGTGTATGATTCATCTGATGTGATCTATGAGTTGGGTTAACCTCTGTCATGTCCCCAGACCTAACCAAAATAAATCTGAATTATAACAGAAATTTAACTGTGAGAATACAATGACCTTTAATAGAAAATCAATTGAATGTCACAGCTGCCTCTAAAACCTGCAGGAAAAGACTACCCAGAATGCTGGTTGAAAGAGAAAAGTGGGGAATGCAGATAACTCAAGTAGTACCTTTGGGTTGGTGTCTGGGAAAGATGAGAACTATTCCAGTTTGCTCCTGTCTGACAAGCCCCTGAGGGGCCATTCCAGCAGCGATGGAGTACAGTGTGTGCCCTGACACATGTCTGTGCTCGTGGCACAGGCATGGAACTGTGTTTTGGAAACCTCAGTTCTCAGAGCCAGCTGGAATTATGGCACACGAGGAGAAAGGGAAGGGTCTGAACCTTTGCATGTGCTGGACGGAGGGCTCTGGAAGTGGAAAAATAACCATGCAGCCCAGGAGATGCATGTTCTTAATACAGGATAAAAAATTACTGAATGAGAGGAAATTTAATGATGTTAAATTTATGTAGTGTTTATGCAGTTTAATACCATCTCATTCAAAGAAAATGAAAATCTTACTGATATTCCAGCTGATTTTGTACTTCCTCACAGACCACTACAGAGCACTATGATTTCCCTTAGCTGGAAAGCCGATTTCCTGGGAAGCTTTGTGATGGCAAGAAGAATAACCTGGTTTTCCCACCATTTCTCTTTGATTCTTGGGCTGGTTCTCAGTCCTGCCATATTGCTGGGACCATCAGGGGCATGAAGTGACACCACAGCTACTGTGGACACATCCATGGGTGGTTTAGGTCCATCCTCCTGATGAAGTGGCATCAGGGAGAGGAAAATCTGCAGGGAAGTCCTACTGGTCCTGAGGAGACAAACTCCTCTCAAGAGCTTTAAAAATAAGGAAGTGATGAGCAGTGGAAGAGGAAACAGCTTAACAACTTTTTGTTTTGTTTTTAATTTTTTTTTTTTTTTTTAAACCAAACCACACGAATTTGCAATAATTGCAATATTCCAGTGCCAGGATGGGATTATATTTGTAAGGTTTTCTTAAAGAATGAAACATTTGGAGAGTTTTTATTTTGATTAACATCTAGATTAAGTTCAGCAATTTTGCAGTATTTACCATTCTTTTCTGGGAAATACTGATTAAGCTTTCCTTTCTACTAAGAAAGATTGATTCAACTCAATTGGAAGAATTCATGAAAGTGTAATGATTTTGTAGATATTTGTAATAAATAATGTCAACATTTTGCAATGTAATCAAACTGTTGCCTTTAAATAATGATTTTCCTCCAAATGTACTTCAGCTCAATTACTTCCGTGGCCTGTCTTGGTGTGTCTTAGATAGAAGAACCTTTCTACACATGTCAAGGCAAACATTTTAGGGGATGTGTTAACCACATTATTTCTACATGCTCATTAGCAACAATTAAGCAATAACAGTATACAGAGAAGGATTATGGAGAGATGAAATTATTTTAAGGTGTCAGGGCAAAAAAACCCCATGGATTTCTCATTCTGATTTGTAGAAATGAATTGTTTTTAGGCAGCATTATTGATATTTCCTGCAAAAGGTTACTTTTAATAGTATAATATATGTTCTCTGCCTCAGATAGAATAATTCTCTGAGCTAATATTGATTTAGGATTAGAGTGAAAAATAGATCTCACTTTCTCATGTTAAACTAATTCCAAATTAAGATTTAAATTAAAAGGTTAGAAAGAGGTCTCAAAAATAAATCACTTTAGAGGCTTCACAACTTCATTGTTGTTTGTCTAATAAACATCAAGCTTTAAAAATTATACTCTGGAAAGAAACTAAATGAAAATTATGATTCAGAAAGGAGCTTTGCCAAAGATATTTTAATGAGTAAATTTGATTCCACAGTCACTTAATGAGTGTAATAAGGTACAAAAAGCAATGTAAAGTTGTTCTAAATAATGTAAATGCAAATGATGTTAGAGATGACAGAACTGAATCTGCTGGACCAAAAGGCATTTCTGAGGCTACTATGGAAAGTTACAAGATACACTCACTGAAAAGAAAGGAGGAAAGGATAAATTTCAAGTTGCTGCAAACGAGATACTCCACCACTGATCAGCAATAAAGCCAGGAGCTGCATTTTTTCTTAGATATAAAGCTTAACTTCAGGGACATGAGTTAACCAGATCATTTTTAAGTATGACTTAGTGCAAAAGCTACAGACAGTGATTAAATTAGTTTTAAGTGCCTTACACTAAGAAGTATGTTGTTAAAGAACTAGATAACTAGGCAATTTCCTATTGTGTTTTTAATTAAAGATAATATTTTGAGCTTGGAAATTAAACACAAGGAAGTTAATTATTAAATTAGTGCTTTTCAGTATCATCTGCTGAGTGGAATGCTATTCTGCTTTAAAAGCCTCACATAAGAGGCTAAAGCAATCTTTCACACATGTAACAGATACAACTATTTAATAAAAAATGAATGAGAAGCTACTCATACCCTGCTGTGAAATAGTTATTAGTTTCTACTATAATACATGAATTTGCTTCTCCTGAAGAAATGGATTTAAATGGTAAAGAATGCTTCGTGTCTGACTGTTACATTTCATGTGTTAAACCAAAAAGTTACTTTTAAGTTCAAGAGTTAAATAGCTGTTATCATGCCAGCCTATAAAAGGCTGATTTCCATGTCTTTATGGTATGTAATGATGAGGGGAACCACACTAACAATCCAGGTTTGTTTGGGACTTTTTAAAATACTTTTCTCATTAAATTGTCATCTCTGGGGGCTCCCTTTTGAGGGGGGGGGGGGGGGTGAATACATGTGCAAACAGTACTTGAAATGGAAAATTTTCTGTGAAAAATCTTGATCCCACCCATGTCACTGATGTAATTTTTGAAGATTTCAGTGGGACCTGCATTATATTTACTGGGTTTTACATGACATACACACTTTTGTCTTTCAAGACAAAAAAATGTTGGCAGTCCTACAATAATGAATAAAACTGGCACTGGCAAAATTTCTTCCTTCAGGAAATAAGGACTCCTGAGGCAGGTGGGCAGCTGGTGCACTGATATGATTCTCCCTACAGTGCTGGCCAAGATTGTCTCCTCTTTCCTTTTACACTCCCCTTTTTCTCTCTGAATCCATCTGTCGTCTCTTGCCTGTACTTAGATAGCAAGTCCTGTAAGATTTCGTTTGGAAGCCATCCTTGTGGTTTATATTTCAGGTGACTCCTGACCATGAAATTCTGGTCCTTAATTTGGGCTACTTTGTTAATATTGGTGTCTCTGTATCTATTAAAATTAATACTGATATTATTGGTATTTCCTATAAATGTTCATCTGTAGTTTAGTATAAGCATCGTGAGATTTTTGATTGATTTTGATGTAGTAATCACAATACACAAAGCATCAGAAGGTATTTCAATGAAAATGAAACTCCTACCATTGTTCAGCACTGATCTTAAGAGCTGTATATAGGTAAGAAACTTAATAAATAAAACATTTAGTGTGCAAGTTTTCTTCAGTAATCAATAGGCATTCGGAGCCATATTCATCCTAGAAATAATTAGACTGACTATAATGGATTTGAACCAGGAGATCATTCAGCCAGCATTGCTGGTGTTGTGCACAGCTGCCCATCACCTTCCTTTCTACAATCATGTTAGATTTGTAGAAAGTTCCTCCCCAGCCCCGACGCTGCTGATTGCCTGGGCCTGTTCCAGAACACATCAGTCCCGGTGGTGATTATTATCACATTGTGTGATCAACAACTCCAGAGAGGAAAACTAGGTAGAAAAGGAGCTCGGTGAGTGCAGGAGGGGAGCAGAGCTCTGGCAGGACTGCCTGTGTGCGTTGGCTCTGGTGCAGGATGTGGTACCCTGTGTGCCATGCCCACTGCCCACGGTTGCCAGGGAGACTGTGCTGAACGCAGACCTCCCCTCCACCAGGACCTCTGGTCGTGAGGGGAAACCTGCAGGGTTTCTCTCCAGGTCATCACACCACTTCCTTCCACGGTCTGGGATGCTGCTTCCCTAGACCTGTGCACGTCCTTTCCCTGTTCTGTAATCTCTGCTTGAGCATAATCCATAAATAGGTGAATAAAAAGAGATATAAAACTGGCTACACGTGTGTAGTAGTGCTCAAAAATAACACAATCAGTGAATTAAATGGTGTAGTTTCTACACCGTACACAGGCTGCTTGAAAAGCCCATACTTGCTGATTAAGTAATGCTTTTTCCTGCTCTTTTTTGTGCCTTAATTTTGGAGTGTTTCAGTCTGTGCCTTAACACCTGGGTTTTTTGCTATTACCTTCAGCTGCTTTTTGGTATTTTTGTGAAACATGATTGATAGGTGATACATTTCCTCACAGAATGCACTTTTATCACATTTTGAGGACTATCCAGAATAAGAACTGTAGGTTACTGTGTCCCACACTTACGTAATTAAACAATAAATTAAACTGAGTAATAAAGCATATTTTTAATGAAAATATGTCTACTCTCAGATTTGTATTTTTTATTTTTAAGATATTTTAGAACAAGCATATAGAAAAATAATGAAATCTATAAAGATGGTTTTTGTCACTGAGATAGAAAAAGGATAAACTAATTTGCACTTCTTAAATTGTTTTTGTCAGGAATAGCTGTATGTATTTTCCTTTGTAAGATATGGCACAAGAGGTAGGAATGGAAATACTTAAATCCCTGACAGATGTACTATGTATGTAACACTTGCCAGTTCATTATCTTATTCTGAGATATGCAGTTTGTATTTAAAAAAAAAAATTCTGAAAATCGTCTTGAGGTTCAGAGCATGTATTAGAACTGTAGAAACTGTGTTTTCTAAGCCACAGAGTTGACAAAAATAACTTGTTTTAGAAGGATCTCCAGTTTTTTTGAGCCCTTCAGCTGGAGTAGCATCTGAGACTGGAGCCGTGGGCCTTTTCTTCTGCCTCTCTGTCCTGATGGCAATTCTTCCATTCCTTGTGATCCCCTCCAAGAGAAAATCCAACAAAATCATTGCAGTGCTGTTGCCAAACTCTGAGGATACCATGAGAACTTTTGCATGTACATATTCAGTGAAGTCTCACCATGAGCTCACCAGGCTCAGTCTTCCTGGGGTAGTGGTAGTGTTTTTTGCTCTGCAGTTTCTGTCCTTTCATTTTCTCACCTCTTGTATCTCATTGCTGTTCATTTTAGTGTTAAACATGACATGATGTTTATGACCATGTTTTTATTTATAGGTAGCTGTTTGCCATTTTCCTTTCCACTTCTCCTCTCTCATGTTCTTTTCAGCATTAGATCATAAATGTGTAGGGCTATACTCCCTGTTCCAATGCCAGAGAGTGGTAATTAAATTAAAATATGATAAAGCCATAAAACCCAACTGATTTCCTGTCTACCTTCACACGAAATCTAATTAAAATGTCGCATGGGTAGACATGTCATTTCATGATGACATGACATTTTTGTGTATTTTACACTAAAACATTTTTAAATTAAATTTGTTTAATCAAAAGTGTACGTCAGAAAGTAACATGAGCTTTATGTCTAACTAGGAAAGAGGTGTTAAAATACAAGCAAATGAAAACATTTATAAAGCTTTTACTGTCATCAAAATGCTTATAAACTGAAAATGCTGCAGGTCAGAGCACCACCACCCAGTGCACATGCAGTTAGCTCAGCAGAAGTGTTACCTGATCTTCCCCTGCGTTGTTTGAGGAGAGATTGCTCAGAGGTGATGGGGCTTTGTGGGCCATAATGACAGCCTGCTGCTATTGTTCCTGTGATGTGATACTTTCTGCCAAGTGTCTCATTACTAGGAGGGGACATGGTGTATTTCACTGGGTCAAAACAATTCATTAAGCTGCCGCTGAACATCACCTTTTCCTTTGGAACAGATTTGGGCTGTTACTGGTTTGGAATAGAAAAATAAAAAATAAGCACAAGTTACTTTTGTAACCTTTGTAAGAATTCTATTAGAACACTTGCATCTCTGAATAAACACATTTATAGGAAAATATGTTCTTTACTAAAGAAGGAAATGGGTTTTTTCTTTATAATGGTTTGATCTGTTTTCCTAACTCATGTAATTAATGTGCCTTTTCTGTTGTTCATTCTAGGTGGAGAGTCTCTAATGTGGTAATTTAAATCTTTAGAAGATACTTTTAACTGCTATTTCATTAACGATGTCTCATGGGGGAGGGGAGAAATAAGGATATCTACTTTTAAAAGGCAGGAAAGTTGCATATGGATAAGTTGCTGATGTATTAAACTATTAAGGGAGGGTGTACATGGACATTTGCAAGCCACGTGCACATTGACTTGGCTAAAACTGCTTCTCAGGAAGGATTTGTGCCACAGACAGATTAGTGACAGGGCCTTACACCACTGCAACAAAAGGGGGTTTTTTTGCAGTTTGGGTTTTGCTTTTAATGTGGTCAGGCTTTAGCTGCTGATAGCAAAGCCCTGGCTCAGTCCTCAAGTGCTTTCACGGTGAGGTTGGAGAGACCCAGGTAACGAGGTCATCTTCCATTTAGTTCTAAAATAGGCTTGGAAGTGATTCGGTGCCTGCCAGAGTTAAAGCAGACTCCACTCCCGCGTGCTGTGGCTTGTGGGGGGCACTGATACATTCTCCATTAATCCATTAAGATAAAACTTCTCTTTGCCATGGGAAAACATCAACCTGAGCTAGCAGTCAATCAGACTATTTACTTTAAAAGGCTTTGGAATATGTTGCAAAAGCACAGCCCCAGAAATCTTTATTCATGTCAATATTTTCCCTGGAGTTAGTACACCTGCTAATAAGCACCGAGTCACTCGAGTAATGCAGGATTATGTTTTAATTCTGTAATTTGACTGCCTGCTTGTGTTTAATGACGTTTATTTGTAGGAATGATCCATTTTGGAAAGTGAGGTCAGCTGGAACATTTGTTACGCTCTTCATCTGTCTGCAGCCCTTGGTCTTGCAACATATCAGTCACTAAAGAGAGAAGCCATTACTCACCTGTAAAAATGAAATTATTGTAGTATTAGTGGATGGTACCCCATGAATATTCTTAAATGTAGGGTGTTATTGATGCTTATTTCAAAAGAACAGGAAAAAATGGCAATATTTGCTATTAAAGATTTTTTAAATTAGCACGATATCATTGGAATTTTAGTTTTAAATGTTTTTTGTTTTAAAAAGTAATTTTTCTCCTCCATAGAAAAAGTGTTTCAATGTGGTTTTGACTCTTTATATAAAGCAAACATTTTTCTGATATTTGGATAACATTAAATTGGTAGTGGGTGGTTTAATTTTTTGCTGATTTCCTTGGATATTATCATTCTCAGTTCATACCACATTCTCACTATTTTATCGTGTAGAAATCTGATATTGTAAAATATATTTGTCCTTGCCAAATACCTCAAAAATAGAAACATACTGTATTTTTGTACACATTTAACATTAGTTAACCCTAACAGTCACTTCAAATTATTTTCTTGCTCAAGAGAGTGAGCATAAAAATATAATTATTAAATACACTTACGTGAAAGACACTCAGACACCACAAAGGCTAATGATTACATGAAAATAGCTAATTAGAAAGACTCTTGCAAGAAGATTTGCAGTGCTGATCTAGAAATGTACATTATTGTGATGTATTTCCTGAAGATAGACCCTTTCCTTGTGGATCTCTTAAGGTACATGTGTGAGGAATGTTCTACTTCTATGGCTCTTACAAAGAGGAAAACTAGACTGGAAATGAAAATACAGTCTGAAAAATACAGTACCATGATACCTTAGCATTTACATGATCCAGTAAAGATATTTCAACCACCCCACAGAATATTGCATTTCTTTAACTCTCTGTTAAAGAAAATATGTTAATATGAACAAGATCTTATTATAGTTTAAAATACAGCAATGAAGCATCTGTCAAATCTACACCTATTGATGTAATATGTGAACAAGCAGAGAAATAAGCATTTCACAGTGTCCCTGAGCAAAATCATCTGCGACAATTAGCAGGGTGCTATATTTTTAAATTATAGTTGTCCCAGTTAGCTGTTTCAACAACTATGGCACTGAAAAGGACAAAAATGTTGAAAAGAAACAATAGAAAATAAAAAGAGAAACAAAGAGTTTAGTAAAACCTAAACTGAATAGTAGGTATTTATTTAATTTCAAGATAAATTAGTGATATTTTTCTACTGTTTTTTTTTTCCTGCTGCCTTGTATATAAACATCACCCTTCTATTAAAGGGTGGACTCCATGATCTTGGAGGTCTTTCCCAATCTTAAGGATTCTATAATGTAGCTTTTCTTCCTTTCTATGATGTGAAAAATTACGGGATTAGTGTTTCAGTTTGGATGAGGTATGCATTTAATTTCAAGTCAGCCAGCTTTTATTTACACAATAACCAAAAAGATTTTAGATTCCTTCTACATTTTCTAAGAATTACCATTTTAGTCTCCCTATCACTACCTTTAGATACCTAAGTTTGTTTCCTAAGAGTTAGCATCACCTGGCAGAATTTGAAACAGCAGTGAGAGGATGGTGCGGGAGGTTTCTCAGAACTGAGGAAGAAACAAGTAGAAAGACAGGCAATATGGAGAATGTTTTAATCTGATTTTCTTTGGAAGAGCCACAGCAGATCACTCCTCATTCATCTGTTGGGAGATGCACAGGGACTTGTGGTGTCTTCATGAAATGAACATTGGCACAGCAGGCACAAAGCCCCAGTAACCACCATGAGCCCATGGATGTTTTCCGTCCTTAGTTGCCTTTAAATCTTTTCAGAGAAGCCAGGCTGTTGAATTTCTAAGTTAAACAGCAAACAATAAACAAATACCTTCCCCCACCTCTGCTCCAGCCTTTTATTTTTAGTCCTGTATTAAATCTGCATAAAATAAAGCGGAAAGAAAAGGTGAAATTTGTGCTTATTTTTGCAAGTGACTCAGTGTAAAATGCATTGAGAAACCTGTATGTTTTTTAATAGAGGAAGCACAGTGCTTCCCAACTGACCTTCAGTTGTTGCAAAAGGAGTAAAGTGTATATTTGCTTTAAATTTGAAAGTAATTTTCCATTTACACCCAGCAACAGAAGGTTGGATTTTGGATATATCTAGCAAACATATATGGGGAGGGGGAATGGGCAACTTTGAACTACGCTTATCTGAATATGATGGTAATCAATGGAAAGTGTAAATTTAAATTTTTATATTTTAAAAGAGCACTTTTTATCAGTTTAACTCTGATCCCTTTACATGTTTCTGCAGGAATTTGGATCTTTAAAAATTTTGATCCAAATGCAGAATATTGAATGCTTATTTCTCATAATACAAGCCATACTTAGTGACAGTTACATCAGTTAAAAAATGCTTTAGATGAGGAACCGTAAGGGAAAAAAATACTTAATTTTGTCCAGTTTTATGTCTGTTTTGGAAGGATAAATACTGAAAGCATCAAATACTTCAACCAATGCGAAAAACAGTAAAGTAATACTATAATTTGAAATCCTCTAATTTGAATCCATGAATTCATTTCCTACTTAATAATTAACAAATTATTAAGTACTGTGGGAGAGACTAAAGACTGTGCCTGCAACCTTTAAAACAAGAAAACTTTAAGTGGAGCCTTTGCTTGTTCCACCCTCCTTGTGCTGATCTGTACTTGCTGCTTGTACTCATGGAATCAGGTGAAGGCCTGGACACCTGCACTGATCACAACAACACGTTCCCAACCAGCTTCTGGGTTGTTTGGATTTCATAATTTCTACCCAGGAAACTCAGCTGAAGCCTGCACAGCTCTCCCATCCAGGTGACAAGGAAAAACTCTGCCTTCCTCTTTGTGTCAGCTCTGACAGTCACTGAGTGTTTTCCTGACCCAAGAAAGGCCTTTTCTGCTGGGTGAGCTGGATCTGCTAAATGGGATGTTCAGCGCCAGCAGTGGAGAGCTATCACTGGTGAAATTTAACCCAGGTCAGGAAAATTTTAAGAGGCCAGTTCTGTCCCTTTTCAGAGTGATGAACTGGGAGTGTGGCTTGCTGTTTCATGCAATTGCACCTATGTTATTAGGGACTGAGCACAGGGCCTGCTGGATGGAATTACAGCCCTGTGGTCTTGCCTTCTCCTGTCCTTATCTTTGTGGCTTTGCTCTAACAGCAGAGCCTTGTTCAGGACTCAAGCTTGTTCAAGAACTGAGTCTAGCTGACACAAACAACCCATAAGCTGATATAAACAACTCATACTGGCTGTAAAAAGTGTTTTGATGATATAGCTTATAACAGTTTGATGAGTAAAATTGTTCTAGCCAAAGCATTTTCAGTCTGCATCTACACTTGGGATTTTGATAACAAAAATAGCACAAAATGTCATTGGTAGGTGTTCTGCCAAAAGCTTCTAGCCTGTGTTTGTCCTTAGATCATTTTTTTTGCTGCATAATAGATTACATCTTTTGGAAATTTCTTCTTCTATCTTCTGTTTCTTTTTTCCACTCAGAGCACTCACACCTAACTAGTGCTTATCCTCTGTGAAGGCCTAGAAACAAGGAGGAACAGGAGCCCACAGAGGTGTGTGTTTCAATGCTGAACTTTATAAATGAATCTAAATGACATGGGGCCTCCTTCCACTGAGTTACTTAAGTACTTTGAAACAAAACACTCCCCTCCAAACGGTATCAGTAGTCCACAGTACTTACAGGTGTAACAGGAGTTTCCATATTAACCCCTCAGCTGCCTACCAGCACAAATGTACCTGCCAAGAGAAAATTAGGACAGGGAAGTGCTTGCTGTTTTCCAGGTGACAAAAAAATCATGTGAGGGCTTCTCAGACACAGTCATATTTAACCTCTGATAGAAACGTTCATCACAGTGTTTAAAGCTTGCTGATACATCTAATGTTGTTTTACTGTGCTTTGTGGGCACTTAACAATATTTTGTGACCAAAGTAATCCTTAGGAGTCACTGATGGAGGAGGTTCAGCACCTCAGCTGGCACTGGCTCTGGCCAGCCCTCAGTCCTAACGCTGAGGAAAGGTGCAGTGGACAAGGAAGACTTTAATTGAAGCAGCTCCCAAATAAGGGAGCTTATTGAGGGAGCTTGTAAGGAAATAAGGACAAATAATGGATCTGCAGAGGGATGCTGTGCTCCACAAAAGCAACTGAAGGAGTTTCAAAGAGATTTGAGAGTTTGATTACATGCTGATGATACTCCTGTTGCAAGGTGAGTGGAAGTCTAGCTTGATCTAATTAGCAAAAACTGGAACATGAGGACAGAACTGACAGTGCTGGGATGTTTTGGGAGGTGCTGCCTTTTAGCAAACGTGACCAACTCAAAACTCCAGTGAGAGAACAGTATGATATGAGAGGTTAATGAGTCCAAAGTCACTCCTCCTTTTCTAAATCTAAATTAAAATCTGTTTCTGAAAGTTTGTTAAAACTGCGCATATGTATCAGTGGAGAACTGGATTAGTAATTTTGTCTGTTAGTAGAGGGTTGGTATCATTCAAATTTACAACTGTATTGGGGTTGTTTTGGTTATCAAACTATAAGAAGGTGCATGGTGAAACATGAGAAAATTACTAGAAATAGAACCTAAAAAACAGCTGGAAATATTATGTTCAGGCTTGTCAGTGGATCATAATTTGGGGTGATGTAAACCAATTTAAGTTTGCAGGTGAAGTACGGATGGAATGAGCACACATTAAATGCTTTTTTTCTGTTAAGCCATTTTAGAGTTTGTACAGTTACGTAATCAACAAGAATGTTTATCAACATTTACTGTCTATTTATATGTTAATAAAATGTGTAGAAATAAATCTGTAGGATGTTATTTTTTAGGAGCTTGATTAATATTTCTAAAATTAGTAAGCAGCTCTTGAGAGCTATAATTTACTACCCATTGACACCCACCTTTTTATTCCCCAGCCCTAAATTATATGGCTCATTACAAGACTGAGTATTGGTGGTGTTGCGGTAGTAACTCCAATGTTAGGTTTTAGTACTTCTGGACAATAAGTCTGTCTTCTCCAATTAATTAATTCAAATTCTGACTTCACATCCTAACAATCTTTATTACAAGGATTGGTCCTAAATAAAGGTTAAAATCAAGCAGACACGTGTTGAAAATACTGGAACAAGTAGTGAGAAAAAATAGCAGAGTACGTGTAGTTGTGCAAGTAAATAAAGAAATTCTTTGTTATTTTTGGCAAGAGGTGGGGAAGCATGTGATGTCCAGTTGTAGCTGTAGCCAAGGATTTATCTTGGGGCTAAATACTTTATAGGCAAACAGTAATTCCTTTTTCGCCCCACATCAGCTGAACACTATTTTGGGTTAAGAATGCTGTTTGCGGGAGTTGACCAGTCCTACAACCAACCACTAATATTTAAGTGATGTATAATATTAGGGACATGTTGTTACTGAGGGTGTATCCTGTTATTCTGTGAAGAGTTCAGCAAGAATGCTGAACTGTAATGCAGGATGCAAACTGGTCAATACATTTGCTCCATCCTGTTACCTCTGTAGCTAGTGGTGTCTCTGATGGGCTCGGGCTAACGTGGCAAGGGAAGGATGTCTCAGACCAGATCTGGAAGGTTGGTGCTTCACAGGTATTTTCTGGGCTAGCTGAGGAAGTCTCTTCTTCTTATATAAGGCACGAGCACCCATTTAAATGAATTGGGAGTTCACCTGTAAGCTCCAGGTCTTGAGAGTCAGGCCTTTTCCCTGGCACCAGTTTCCTCATCGCCATGTACGTTATGTACCTGTGAACAGTGTTATGGGAGCTGGCAGCTGACGCGGTGGGAAGAAGAGCTCACCGTGCGGGATTGGGATGGCCAGCACAGGAGGACTATTGGGGGTTTTACAGGTGCTCCTCGGAGAGCCCCCACGAAGCATTCCTCCAGGTGGTGACAGACTGGGGCGGGCAGAAGAGTTCGCGGTAGGAGCATCTCAAGTTGTCCTCCCAGGGCTTCCCGGGGGGACCATCAGCTGGCGCTGAGGAGGCTCCGCCGCTGAACTGCTGCCAGGGGCGGTGATGGCCACACAGCTGCCCGGGCCGGTCGGTGCGGGAGGGCAGGAGAAGCGCCCGGCGCGACTCCCCGAGGAGCGGGGCGGGCGGGGAGCGCGGTCCGAGCGCTGCCGGCGGGCTCGGGCTGCGGCGTGCGGCGGGGCCGGGCGGGG
>VZRF01001727.1:157030-228477 GCA_013396875.1 Vireo altiloquus | reverse complement strand
CCCGCTCCCCTCCGGGCGCGCCGCCTCCTCCTGCGCTTTGTATGGAGCGCCGGGGCCGCCCGGGCGGCGGGGGGTCCCGGGGTGGTGCCCGGGCACGGCTGCGGCTCCGCCCGCTCCCGGTCCTGCTCGGCCGCCGCCGCCGCGGTGGCTCCTGGCAGTCCCGGCGGGACGCGACCCTCGCCCCCTGACCCCGAGGAGAGACCCGCGCTGGGGGGAAGCTGGGGCGGCAAATGGTGCCGAGGGCCGGTATCGCTAACAGCAACTGGAAAAGAAGTGGACGCTTTAAAATTTGGTCAGTTCCCAAGAGCGAGCTCTGTGAAAACAGAAGGGTTTATTCGCTGGAGGCTTTACCGTAATGGTTGCGGCGGGGATTGTGCGGGGTTTGTTCTGGATTCGTCGTGGTATCAATTGTAAAGCTGGCAGGTGCGTTTTCGTGTGTTTAACGCTGTAGGAAATAGTGATGAGTTTGTAAAAATTATTTTTATTTAAATTAAGTCCTCGATCGTTAGTGCTGTGTGCTTATACGTATGGAAAGGGCTTTCTTTTGAGGTTATGCTTCTGTTACTAACTGTTGCATCTGACTTAAAATGTCAGAAACTGCGATGGTTTCCGTTTTTGTTAACTTAGTTTTTGGGACTCCAAGGCTTGGCTTCCCTGAAATTATGTGGTGCTCTGATGTTTTTGTATCTTCCTACTTGTGTATTTTGCATCTTCCTACTTGTGTATCACCTTGTTTATTTCAGTTACTTTAGTGTCTTTGAATTGTGGGAATATGTGTTATTATGCAAGACAACTACATTAGGTAAAGCTGCAGTTGTTGGTAACAATGCATGTTTCTGTGATTATTTTTTTCTGCCCAGTATTACCTCCCATTACATCATTTCCAAAAAGTTTAGCCTCTGATTGATGTCACACCAAGTAGGAAAGCTCGGATGGACTCTGAGGACTTACTTTCTTGACACAATAATTCCACAACAGAGTTGATTTGCCAGCGCTTTCTATAAACTAAGTTTAAAACACACACAGTAACCGTCTAATAAGCGTGGCAGCCAGCAGAGAGATTAATTAAGCACCTGGAAAAATAGGTCAATACTGTATTACGGAGTGGCGTGGTGAGATGGCAAATAAATAGAGCAAAGTGTTAACGTGGACTTACCGGGGGAAAAGCGATCCCGATGGAGCGGCGGTGGCGGCTTTATCTGCGCTGCCCGCGGGCCTTTTATGGTAGCGTGCGGTGAGGGGGAGTTCGCAGCCCTGCAGGGCAGGGCTCGGGCTTCTCACTCCCTACACTTGTTCCTGGGGGCTTCTCTTGTAGTTGCTTGCTCAGGGTGTGGCACTGCTTGTGCCCGTAAAGTGTTTTTTTTCATCGATAAATTTGGCTGGGTGTTCTAATTCAGAATGCGGTGCTTGGTGGTGTGTGGCTCTCCCGGCTTGGGGATGGTTTGTAATTGGACAGAATCCATGAGGTGGAATAAAGTTTCATTGAAAAATTGCTCGGGAAGCTGCCCCTGCCCTGGGGTCTCTGCGGCACTTGTGGTTTTTCTTTGTTTCAGGTTTTTTTGTGTTTGCATGTTTCCTCCCTCCTCTCTTTCAAACAACTACCTACAGAAACAGGGAAATGAGCCCAGCTCCTGCATAACAAGGTAGCAGAGACAAAGACAGGGTGTGGGGAGGAAGCGTGAGCTTGCAACTCATCTTACAGAACTGATAGAAATACTAGAATTTGCATGTGCTGCTTTTCTCGTTGTGTCCGCCAGTTTGTGGCAGTTGCTTCAGAACAAATGTTGTTTTGGAGGTGATTTTTCAGAAAGCATCTGTTGGATTGATCGCATCAGTTAAAGGGGGTGGGAGGCTGAGCTGCACTTCCAGAGGCAGAGGGTTGGTTAGCTCACCAGCCCCTGGGTGGAACAGAATTAGCTGTGCTTAATTCCTGTGAAAACCCCAATCCAAACGTGTAGGAATGTCAGGCTGTGTTTTTCCAAGCTGGCGTGTTTAGGTGTATCTACACCTCTTTGTACTATTCCAAGGGATTGCACACTTCCTGTTTTTAGAGTAGTTTTCTTTTTACCTCTATAGGTTCTCTTTCTTGTATTTTCTCTTTTGCCAGTGTGCTGATCGTGGCAACAAAGGCCCTTTTGACAAAGCGGTGCGTTTTGAAATGGGAGTTTTGTAGTTGTCTTTCTTGTATATGGGAGGGAGAAGAGCAGCACTGGTAAGGGGAACAACACTGTCATTTGAGGCTGAACATGTATGATGGAGGAATGTTAAATACAGACAGAGAAACTGCTTTTAGTGGAGCTACATTTCGCTGTTGCAGTGTGAGGTGTTGTGGTGTACGAGTGCTGTGCACATGTACAGAATAGTTCCTGTAGGCAGTGTCGCTTTCTGCACAGAACTTCGGGGAATAAAGCAGAGGACAGTGAGGCTTTCTTACATTTCTGTTATTAGATCATCCTTGGCTTTTCTGAATGTATAGAATGATTTCATCTGATGTGCAGAAGCATTACAGCTGAATTAAAGTGCTCTGACTGACAGAAGTGTGAGTTGGGTAGAGCAGGCCTGATAATCACCTGATGATCCTTGGTTGAGGGAGAAATGTGGAAGTAGGATGGTGGTGCTACCAGCATCCCTCTGTCATGGGTTTGCTGTTGAATTCTGTGAAATAGTATCTACCTTCCAGGCCTCAAATAAAGCTTGTTTGTAGCATTTTGTGTTTTCCGAGTCCTTCGCTGACAATCAGAAGTGGAGTGGAGAATAATGTATTGCTTTTAATAGATCTTGAAAGAAAAGCTCATTATTTTGGATAAGTACAGGATATGTCTTTAGGTATGTCAAGACAAGGTATCTGAAACTATATTTCAGAACCCTGGCTGGGCTAAGCCCAACACCAAACACAGGGAAAGGAGCAAGGATGATCACTGAGCATGTTAGAGATGGCTGCTGTGTGCGCAGTGCACCTGAAATGACCATGTAACTCTATTTAAAGCAACCTAAAATAGCTAGTGCTATGATATGGGTTAGTAATGGGTTACCTTTTCTGACTTCTACAGGCAGTGAACACCCTCTGTTTAACCTGAAATAACCTATAATGAAGGATAAAGCCTGGAAAATCCTGTTACCTGGTCTTGGCTTGCCCCACCCCCCTTTATAGACTGTTTTAATTTAGATCCTCTACATCTTTTACAGAATTTTACAGAAATTGTAGCTTCATTTTTTTTCAGAGTCACTGAGTTTTGCGTGACAGGGGAGCAGGGGAACAACATGAAATTGTGAAAGTGGATTTTAGCTGGTGACTTTATTTGATAATGTAGTATTTCCTACAGGCTAGGCTCCCCCTACTTCTTCAGTTGTTTTATTTCAATATATTGAATGTTGGAAAAGGTGGCAGGAGTTGGTGTGAGTCTTGGTTTTAGATGCAGTTTGGGGATAATTTTTGTAAAGTTTTGTAGTATTTTTTTCATGTTATATCGCTTTTTTTTCTGTATAGCATCTTACTACTTCATTTTTGAGAGTGGGTAACTTCCTGACAAAAGGGAGTTAATCTCTGGCATAGCAATTGTGCTTGGAAAAGGAAGAAGAGCCAAATAACTGAACTGTTTTTTAAGCAATTCAACTCAAATAGTTTAGCTGTGGATTTTTTTCTTATGCTGAGACTTGAAGTCAGTGTGCCATTTCAAAATGCCTCTCCCTATATTATTAACTTCACATATTGGTTAGTTCCAGCATTATATAAACTTTTTGTACAGTCTATTTTATGTTATGTTTTCAGAAAATGATTAGAAAAATATTCCTTTTTGTAAGTAAGAAATGTAATCCTTTTCTCCAGCTCTCTTATGCTTTACAGTATTTGGGTATAACAGGAAAATGCTGAGTTCAAGTTCTAAAACAGAGCAATAAAATAAGATGCAGTCAAACATCCAAAGACAAAACAGACATAAGAAATATTTTCCTATCTTTGAGTATGATCAAAGTTACAGCAACTCCCAATATTAAAAAAGTAATTGGATTCTTATGTACAGAGAACTCTTTTTTTGCATGTTAGGAGGGGCACTCCCATCAAAAAAGCTATCTTCAAAATCAGTAATCTTAAACCCATGCTTTCCATTCTTGCTGAAATAATTTAACAGTTTTAGAAAACTTTTTGGTACTTTTTAAAGCACGTTACAAATTAAGTACAATAATGTTTTTAATGTAAAAAGTCAGTTATTGTCAAATGAAAGTCAGCTTTTATTTGTGTGGGCATCACTTGCTGGATACATACGGCGCTGTAGCAGCCACCCATTTAGAATAAGTGGTGGAAAACTTAGGGGCAAGAAAGCTCAGGTCCTGATACCTGTGCAGAGTCCCATAAACATCCTGGTTAAAAGAGGAGGGTTTGGAGATGACTGGAGATGGCCATGGCCCTTTTTCCAGGCCTGTTGGAAACCACCCTGTGTAATCCACTGATGTGAGTGTATCGTGTCTGTTCTGGGAGCTGTGCTGCTCTGGGTTACCACGCTCTGCTGTCCTGCAGCTGTTCTTTGTGTGACCAGGGCACTAAACTTCCAAGGAACTTGAATTGCTGGGTGAGGCAAGGTTTTGTCACAAAGCTTGGCTTGGCTGTTACCTTGCCTTGGGGCAAGCAGCCACCAGTACCTGAGAAAACCTGCTTTGGGTTATTTTAGGAGTTTTGCTTTAGTTTTCCTTGACTCTCGGTTGTGAACTGTGAAATGGAAGTGGATCTCCTCTCCTCGTGCTGACCTCATCTTGCAGTGGTGAGGTGAGATGGCAGAACTGGTCCCTGGGCAGGAAAAAGTGCCAGGAGATCAACTTCAGCTGGGATTGCAATAACTGGTGCAGCTGTGCTTTGTGTGGGGCTGGAGTGTCCTCATGGCAAAGATGTTTGCTGCTTTTATTAGCGTGACCAGATCCCTCCAGGCCTGCTCCCTGGGGTCTCTGGATGTCAACTGACATCTGAACCTCTCCCTGTTACTGCTGGAATAGACTGAAACAAGTGCTGCCTGCAGAGAGGACCTAGTGCAGGCTCAAGGGCTGGATGAGGAAGCTCACCTATAAAGGCAAAAATGCAGAGAGAAAACTACTTCAATACTGATGATCATTAGAAGGTTTATAAGGGAGAAAAAAACTTTTCTTACTGGTGATCTAAGCTCCCTTTGGAAGACAAGAATAATCACTAGTATCAGGTATCCATAAAAAAAAATCTATATACAAAATTTTATCTAAAGTTTTATTAATTTACTTTTCAAAAGTAATTTACTTTTTCCTATGTAGATAGAATAAACACTTCTCTTGTGTTTCCACAGTCTCAACATGTTTACTACTTTGTTTTGGTCCTTTGTCAGCATTTAAAAAAAATGCTATGTTAACTTTTACCAAATTCCACTAGTTTAAGTAAAATATATTAATTTTTTTCTCTCTTTCCTATGGTGCAGATTTTGTCTGTGTTGGCACAATTGGTGGAACTTACACAGTTTCCAGGAGACTTTTTAGTTGTTTCTTGTGAGATGCCTTTCTGCCTTTTTGACTGAAGCTGTTAATGTGCATCATTGTCTTGTAAACATCTTCCTTCCTGTGTTTTTCCTGTAAACTTTGGTCGTCTGCTACTTCTTGCCCCTTTCCTTTCAATTCTTTCCTTTTTTTTTCTTTTTTGTTTTTTTAACAACTATTGGGCTTGGTTGCTTGTCTACAGTCTGTGTGTTCCAGTTGAGAAGCTTTTTCCACAGCTTGTTTTGAAGATTTATAGTGATTGTCTAGGGGTAGAAGAGGTCCTCAGATGATTTTTATTTTTCACCATTTGTGTCTGCTAAATTTGGGAATTTTGGTGTTTGAGATCTTTTGAAGCCCTTCGGAAGGAATCAGATTTTTTCCTAGGAGGAGAAAAAAGCTCTTTATCTCCTCTTCCCTTTTAATACCAACTTATTTTGTGATTCATGAAATTAGTTGGTATTCAGCTTAATAGAAGTGGATTGCTTTCATGAGGTGCTGAAAGGTGATTTTAATAACTTTCCTTTATGGCCTTTGTAATGATGCTGTGGGCTGGCTTCTTCCTTTGGACTGTGTCAGCTCTGAGCCCAGCAAGAGGACGTGGTGGGAAGTTTTCCCAAGAAATTCTTTAGGAGCTCTTTGTGACAAATGCTGTTTGAGACTAAATGTGTTTTTAAAGCTCTGTTGCAGAGATGTCTAAACATCTTTTGAAGATTAAAACAAGAGTGGCTGTTAAAAGTTTATTTATGCTACAAGTGGAAAGATTATTAAACATGGAAGGGAATACAACAGAGAAAAAATGTGTGCACATTTATCAGTATTATTATGGCCCCCAGGTAGTGGGTCACATGCTGCATATAATCTTGCCTTTCTTTTTGCTTGCTTTCTGTGTAGTTAACTCAGTAAGTTTCTTTGCATAGGAGAGAGGGAGAAATTTCTTGCCCTCTTGGCTTTGGGAAACATTATAATATGGGTTATTGCAGTTATTGATTGATTAGGAGGCAGAAGGCTGATCCTTCTGTGAGAGACTCTGCATTTCTAATGCCCTGATATTTACCTGTAGAAAAGACTTCTTCCTCCACATCCTTAGAAAGCTGAAAGGAGTGGTAAACACCTTTTCCCTCTGTTTTTTCTTAGCTGTTCTACATATGCCGTGTCCAATTTATACAGCTGTTTTTGGCAAGCAACCAATGCTATTTTCACGATGATGTTGCTTACAAGGAAAGAAAAACACCTGTTATATAAAAGCAGAATATTCAAACCACTTTTAAATAAGGAATTTTTATTATGGGAAAAATACTGGGTCTTCACAGAGGTTTTTTTTCTGTGTATGTATAAAAATACCTTTCAAACATGTACTTACTGCATGTAGGTGTGTTTCCCTCAGTCTGTATATGTTTGAAAGTTGTTCCTGGATGTAGCTGGGGCAACTGACCTGAAAACTGCAGCACAAAAAGATCAATCAAGATAAGTATGTTGGATTAGATGCCTTAATTATTTTACAGTTAGGTCAGTTTTAAAACAAATAAAGGCAAGGCTTAAGTTCTTATTTACTGTGGTATTTTTGTTGCAGAAGAAGTTGAATATGCCCTAGGTGTGCTGTCTTGACAACTCAGTAACTGCTTGAAAATGACATTCTTGTTGGTCTTCTTGGAAAAGGGACTGATTTTTTATGTGTTGGGGAAAGTTTTAACTCAAATATTACTTACTGCCAGGTAGTTCTCAATGTGTAGGAATCAGTTTTATTCACCTCCTTGGTTACAGGAGAGCCTGATTTGCAAATTTTTGCATTGCATGTCAGACTCAATGAGCTTGACAGGTTATTTGTGTGTGTGCTGCTGCAGACTTAATGTGCAGGTCCTGTGGGGAGAACAGGAATTTTGTGGTGTTGTATAGTTTTGTGGGTGGTTTTTGTTGTTGTTGTTTGGTTTTTTGTTTTGTTTTTTTCTTTTATAGTGAGACGAAGAAAGATAGTTTTGGATTAATTTCTTCCACTTACAGAGGGCTTGATAAACTCTATGTAAGTAGGACCCTTCATGTTGCTGCAGATGTGCCGGCATGCCAGGCATTCTGTGAAGTGGCAACAAGGATAACAGCCATCTAGAATTTTATTCTTACAGGATCTGCATTCGGTATTGTCTAGAGCTATTCTAAAATGAAACTTCTAAATAAATTGCTTAGCTGGGTTGGTCCATTTCTAGTTCTAACAAAAGCCCAGCATTCTGAGGAATGCAAAATTAAGCAATTGCTTAAAAAGAAAATGACTGGAAATAAGAGAGGGCTAAGAAGGAATTTTTTTTTTAAAATACAGTGGCATTTGAACACGTGATATACCAACAGGCAGTTTGAGCTAATCTCCTCTATCAAATTTTATTTTGCTTTAAGGAAGGTGGCAAAATCTTTTAGAAATACTTACAGCAATGGAAAAAGTGTGGCTTTGTGTCCTGCCTGTGTGCTTGCCCAGGTCCCTCCTGTTGCATTGAAGAGTGGCAGAGAGCAGCAGTAGTTTGAATAGATCCTTCAGCACTACTGTTGTGCAGAAGGTGAGGGCTCTCCTAAACCCCACTGTTAGGGATTTTTATTTGAGTGTGCCTACTGTTTCCAGGTTCAAGAGAATTAGTCTTCTAAAAGAAGAGATTAGGCTGGCAAAGCCCTGGCTGGTTGAAATGTGCTGTTTATGTTGATGGTGGCACATTCTGATTTGGAGGGCATGTTCGTGCTGGGGCTGGTGGCCAATGCTGCCCTGCTTGTACTTGCTTTCCAGTTGCACAACAGCAGCTTGCCCAGAAGAAAAAGAAATGCTTTGAGTATTGTTTCATTTATCTTTTTAGCTATGATTGCAGTCATATTGGTATCACAAGATTTAGCTTTTGATATTCGTGGAAAATATGAATAAAGCCAATTGTATTCTTGAGTACTGCTACTGGTGCTATGGCAGCATTGAGTCATAGCAGTTCACTCTGATATTTTATGTAAAATATGTTTGTGCTCAGTGTATGGCGTCAGTTCTGTTTCCAAGTATCGAGACAATGGTGCAATTGAGACTGGTTTGTATCACACTTAAACAAACTGATATTTTCAATTTCTGGTATCAGCGCGACACTGGTGGTGTCTGATTAAAAATATCTTCGCTGTTGCACAGATCTAAGTCAGCCCTGTAACGTTTTTTTCAGTGGTCAGTAACTAAGTTTTACAACTGCAGAATTGGATCATTGTATCATTTGCTTCCCACTGAAACTCTCTCAAGCTTGGAACCAACCTTTGGCCTTTCATCCTCGACCTGTGCCACTGACCTGTGCAGGACTGAGGTTTCATGTCAGGCAAAGGCTGCGTTGGCTCAATTGAGCTCTCTTGGTGTGTGATGGGCCAGAATCCCTGAGCTCTGAAATAGGTGTTGTAATCAAGAATGGTAATGATTTCTTTTAACTGTGTCTCTGCTTGCTACCCAGAGCTGGGTGTTGGCTTCTTTGGTGAGGTACCTCCAGCTGCCTCTGCATTTCCCAGTTCTCTGTGCTGGAGTGTGTGTGTGCCTGCACAGCTTGTGTCCAGAATTGCCTCTGTGGTTATGTGAGGAGCTGATTTACATGGCATAAGTTACCTGAAACACCTCTGTGCTTTCTCCTTTGCTCTGCTCTCTCCCTTCTGTGGGTCACAGATCTGCTCACAGAGCTGGTTTTGAGGTGGCCAGAGGATGGGACTCCCTGGGCTTGTATTTCTGGACACTTTGCACTCTCTGTGGATATGTTTTCCTTTATAAATTGCATGAAACCTCAATTGCCAGTCCTTTGTTATTAATTGTACAGCTGGAGTAAGGGAATTCCTCAGGGTGAACAGGTCATGGGGTATGAAAGTACTTGCATCAGTACAGCTTGTTCAGCTACATATCCAAAATAAACAATAACATAGAGGTGCTGCTACTGCTGGTAATAAACTTTCATCTGTGGGGAAAGAGAGGGCAACTAATTCAGCTTTGTATTTGCTAAATAACTTTTGAGAAGTTGGGTGGCACCTAATATAAAAAGAACAATTGTTTTACCTGGGAAAAATGAGAGTCAGTATCCTTACAGTGTTTCCAAAGTGATGCATAACATAAACAAAACATTTCTTAACTGCTCAAGTTGTGCATTTGCTGGAAGTTACTGAGCTTTCAGAGAGCCTCCCTCGGTGCCCAGCTGTGCTGTGAGGAGGATGTGAGAGTGTTGGAACTGGTTCTTGCCAATGGAGGCCAGAAAACAAGTTTTCTTGGGTTACAATTTAACTCTGTTATTAGGTGGCTGCCGCTGGCTGGGCTTTGCCTGCCGGGAGTTTACTACACCAGGAGCAGCGTGGTGGTGATTGCAGTGCTCGGGGCAGGTAGAAGGGGCTGTGTATTTTGCAGATGAATTAAGGGAGCAGTGTGGCAATTTCTCCTGAGCTCCCCTGTGGTGGCCTTATTAACCAGTGACTTTGCACACCCCCCTCTCACTCAGTCATGTGGAAATGTCACTGTATAGTTAATTATTAATGGTGGTCAGGCCTGGAACAGCCTGTGCTTCTCGAAGTTGTCACAGTCTGCCAAATCGGTCATGTTCCTTAGAACTGCCTGAGAAGGCTGGAGACATAATTTTGGGAAGTAAAGAGCATTGTTGCAGTTAGGTGAACATTAGCAAGATGTTAACCAGAGGTGCCTCATTTTGCTGAGACACCTCTGTGTGGTTCACTACTCAGTTTCTGTAGAGAGAAGCTTGGCGACAAGCTTGTTCACTGACATTACTTTGTGAAAATACATTTATTAATTATTTAAAGGAATAAACAATGAATTTACGTAGCTAAGATATGTTTGCTTCATTACTTTGTTCATACTTTCTTCAGAAGCACAGCATTCATAGTCTTAACTCTGGTCAGAAGTCACATGTTTTGTATAGCTTAATGTTCAATAAGCTGAGTTTTCCCAGTTCTCTGTGCTTCAAACCAAGAAGGCTCATTCCTTTGAAGGAAGCCTGCCTAGAGGTAGGCTGGTAGGTGTTTTGGGACAGCTTTTCTTCTGCACATTCCCTGCAGTATTCACTAGCAGTGAGGTGGGCTGCAGCAACCCAGAGTCAAATTCAGCTCGTGGGTGCCACTGCCCAGGAACAGTCACTGTGCTGGAGTGAAGTTGTTACACTTTCCTTGCGCTTGGGGAAGGGGAAGAGGGCTTCAAAAATATGTGTGGGGGAATGGACAACTTCTCTGGGACTAAAACTGAAAGTCAAGTGTGGAGTTCCTCAGCAGCCTAGGCTGTCTGTGCTACTGTCACCTGGGGACTGCACTTCTCAGTCCTTTTGGTGGTTTTGTTTACTCTGCTTTGGTTTGCATCCTGGAGGGGTCTTGTAGTGCACACATGTGGTTTTCATTTTAAATTAAATTTAACTGGAAGATGTGCACCAGCTGCTTATGAGTGTTCAGGCTCAAGTAACCTCCCTGAAAAGAGCACAGAAGATTTTTCTTTCCTTTAGCAGTGGTTGCTTGGCCCTACATGTCCCTCTCTTGTTCTGCTGCTGGGCTTGTTAATGTAGGTGTAGTCTGACCAGCTTTAGTTTGTGTGAGGAAGCAGGAATAGTCTTATTAAGAAGTATGCAGAAAGATGTATAAATGCAGTGAAATGTTTTGTGATGGGGGAGAAGAAAGATCCACTCTCTGCTCGGTGGAAATGTGCTATGTGTGATTTTCTTTTGCTGGGAGTCCTCGTTTAAAAAAAAAAAAAGGGCGGCAAAAAACCTGCAACACAATAACTCTTTATTCTTTCAGGTATAGCTGTCCATAGGATTGTATTGTAACCCAAACACCTGAAAATAGTTTAAAAAAAAAGCTTCTGAACCCTACAAACAAATCAACCCAGTAAGAAAAACAGAACCAAAAACCCAAACCACAAAAACCCCCACAACCCCAAACCAACAGAAAACCAACCCTTAGCACTCAGCAGTGCTGTTACAGTAGCGGGTGTTGTGGAATTTTCCTTTTCCCTGCAAGGTTTCTTGTGCAGCTCTGCTGTCTGTGGGGGGTTGTTTTCATCTGGGTGAGGGGAAAGCATCTGTTTATAGACTTAACTTCTCCAAGCAAAGACCTGCAGCAGCTGGTTGTATTGGATAGTTACATGTGTTTTGATGGATTTCGTTGCGTATTTGTTGGGTAGAGTGTGGTTCTCTCTTAAATGCCTTCTGAGCACTGTGAGTGTGGCAGAGGTCTTTAACAGTCTCAAATGTAGGATACTGCAGGGTTTTATGTGCCTGTTTTACAGAAACACCTTCTTCACTGGTTTTGTGAAGATACTGTAGCTTCTCCAAATGAGATTGGCATCTAAATGATACTGGCATCCAGAAGTGTATGTTTAGAAAAAAACAAGCAAAATGATGGGAGTAATGAAGAAGTGTTGAGGGGAAGGTAAGAAATTAGATGATTGTACAAGTCCATTTTTATTTGTGTTGAGTAAAATTTTATTTTGTTAGTTCAGTCTGTCATGATTGTGTCAAAGATGGTTCTTTCAAGGGTATGTTATCTCTTCTATTTAGTGCTAATTTTTTTTTCTTTTTTTCCCTTTTTTTTTTTAATTGCTAAAAATGTTCTTGTATTAACTCAGTAAACACTTCTTATCTGAGAACAGAGCTGTTACTGTGGTTGGAGTTCAGGGTCATGGAGTTAGGCCTGTAAGAAACACACTAACCCCAAAAGAAGATAGCCTAGTTTTTCTTATCCAACTGAAATTAAAGAGAAAGCTGGGACTGTGTTCCTCCAGACCTTCTGGACTGGTTGGGACAGCATGAGCTGTAGAAAATTTGTTTTTGAATGCCAGTGCTCCCCACAGGCTCAGATGAGAATTTGAGTGGGCCTCTGTTCCCTCTGATTCTCCCTCATACTGGACTGTTGTCCTGTCTTCCAAAAACATCCTTAACTGGAGTGTAGCTTTATCACTGCTTTTTCCAAGTAGTCATCATAATCTAGTCACTCAACTTTGGTGATATGCTTACACAGGCAAATACCTTCTCCAGAAGTTAAATGGAGCAGGATTTTTGCTGTTAGGTCACGGCAGATCCAGGGCAAATGGAGCTGCTGGGGCTGCTGCAGCTTGGCCAGGTTCTCACCTGTGGGCCAGGTGTCCCTGCTCCCTTCTGCTCGGATGCACTGGACCTGTTTCTGCCCAGGGGCTTTGTGGTGTGGCTGTGCCTCTGGGCCTGCCTGGCATTTAGATTTGTCTGTGAGTCACAAAGGTGATGCTGGGCATCTGAACCCTCCTATCATCAAGCTGGGATAACACACAAGTGAGTCCTTGAGAAGTTTCTTTGCCTTTGAAGTGTAAATGTTTTTTGAGTTTGAATATTTCACTTGTTCCATGCACACGTGTGTCAATAAGCACGGCAATTGTGATGAAAAAGCAAGAAGAGTATTTTTTTAGTGAGAACCTTGGAAAGATTTTAAGAAGAAAAATCCCAAATTTTGAAATTTTGATATTCTGGTGTCTTTGGCAGATGTGGTATTTGAGTCATCCCTGAACTAGAGGAATGGTAACATGCTGATAGGTTTGGCTTGGCCTGAGCTGTGCAGGTGACACTGGAAGCACCAGAGAGGCTTGGACGTACTCTGGAGCAGGCAGTGAGGGCTGATTTTTTGATATCTAAATAATATGATCAGTGTGATTTATTTAAATATAATTATGATAGAGAAGGCGGTAGGATCTCATAGTCAATAATAATGCTTATGCACCTTGTAATGGGGTAAGTTGTTTAGGAGAGAAATCAAGAGCTTGGGGAATTTTTGGTTGTGTTTTGAGGCTGATGGTTAGTGTTAAATCCTTGGTGTGGAGTAGGAGGTGAGTGACAGTCCTATGATGTTTGGTGGCAGGAAAGCCCAGCTGCTGGCTGTTTCCTGGCTGTCTCCAACTTTCTACATCATCTGGATCTGGGAAAACAGCTTTGGGAAGGAGAGGGCTTTGAAGTTTTCTTCTACAGCTGGGACAAAACCCATTAGAGGATTCTAAACTGAGGTGTTGCTATGATTATTTTAATTGCTCTTAAGATATCTAAATGTTCATTTGCATAAATCAAATCACAGCTTCAGAATAATTATACTGTGCTTTTGGTTAGTTTTCACTTGATCAGAGTCATTGCAATGTCTAGCTCAAGTTTTATGTGGCTCATCTGCAATTTAAATACCTATTACCAGAATTTTCATGTGCTTGGTATGACTACATGATTTAATTAAGGTATTATTGGTATTGAATTTGTCTCTGGGATCTGATCAGACTGGTATAAGCTGTAACTTCCCTGAAACCTTGTAGTTACACTGGGGTCCATCCAGAGCCTTTTTCTTAGTATTTAGCTTGACAGACAAGTTTAAGGCTGGTGTTTGACAGGTCTGGAAGGGAGCACGGGGTCAGTGCAGAGAGGACACCTGGAAGGTAAAGTCATTGCCTTTACCCCCATAACTCTGTCACTGACCCAGGAACTTGTGCAACGAGGTGGAATAGAACTCAGGGAAAGCACCTGCCTTTCGTGAATGGATTAGGTTACTGTACATCGTCATTTACTGGAACGTTGTCGTTGTTTATGTGTACATACCCATGCCCCCTAAGTTATTTTGGGCCCCATCACATGGCTTGATCACTTTCATTTTCATCCCAGTGAAATTCTTTGAGCTTTGGCAGTCGTGACATTTGTCTGTTCTTGGAAGCCTGGTGGTGCCTTCCAATGAGTAGGTTGGATACCTTGTATAACAGGTATCATTGACTCACAATTAAGAACTTCTGAGTTATTTTATGGCATCGCTGCTAAACATTTGAATTGGTTTTTCACTTGTGTTACTGAACACTGCTACTTCTGTATGTAGAAATGGTGGGAGGTTTTAAAGGAAAGCTGAGTTTAATAGCACAAAGGTAGGTCCCCCGCTTGAAAAATGACACATTGTGCTCTGCTGCAGACTCAGTCCTGTACAACCAGCTAAAGCAGCTACTGTAACCTGCTGCTGCTAAAGTCCTTCTGCATGCACTGGTAAAGTGCTGAGGGCCTTGTTCTGGTCACAAGAAACTAAATATAAAACAGCTTTAGACCAGCTCATTTGGAGAACATAATTGTGACCTGATTTTTCTTTTAGTGGTAGCTGCTGAAAAGCTTGGAAATGTGCACCATTTTCACTTGTTTTTTGTTTTTCTCTCCCTCTGTAGGTATGGCCTCACAAGTCTTGGTCTATCCACCATATGTTTATCAAACCCAGTCAAGTGCCTTTTGTAGTGTGAAGAAACTCAAACTAGAACCAAGCAGTTGTGTGTACCACGAAAGAACCTACCCGCAAATCTATGTGAATGGTAAAAACTTTGGAATTTCTCCCCACAGGGTTAGTACTTTCTTTCAGACTAAAAACCCATTTGATAGACCTCGAGGACAGAACTTTTGGTTGCAGTCAAATGCTGTTGCTTTAAAAAATACTGCAGGTGCTACAAAAGTGTTGGCAGCGTGGGCGCAGCAACCTCAGCTAGAGGCCCCTCGGGCTGGGACGCAGGGAAGCCGGTCGGATCTCCTGGAAGGAGCCCAGCGATGTGGATTGAAGCGTAAGAGCGAGGAGCTGGATAATCAGAGCAGCACGATGCAGATCGTTGATGAACTGTCCATCCTGCCTGCGATGCTGCAAACCAGCGTGGGCAACCCGGTGACGGTGGTGACGACGGCTGCGGCTTCCAAGCAGAGCGGTACCAGCGGGGATGGAGATTACCAGTTAGTGCAGCACGAGGTGTTGTGCTCCGTGAAAAACACCTACGAGGTTCTTGATTTCCTGGGACGAGGGACCTTTGGACAAGTAGTGAAGTGCTGGAAAAGGGGGACGAATGAGATTGTGGCAATCAAAATCTTGAAGAATCATCCTTCGTACGCACGCCAAGGGCAAATAGAAGTGAGCATCTTAGCGAGACTGAGCACTGAAAATGCAGATGAATTTAACTTTGTGAGAGCCTATGAATGCTTTCAGCATCGTAACCATACTTGTCTGGTTTTTGAAATGTTGGAACAGAATTTATATGACTTCCTGAAACAAAACAAATTCAGCCCTCTGCAACTGAAAGTAATAAGGCCTATTCTGCAACAGGTGGCCACTGCACTGAAAAAACTAAAAAGTCTGGGTTTAATCCATGCTGACCTCAAACCAGAGAACATTATGTTGGTGGATCCCGTTCGGCAGCCTTACCGGGTCAAAGTCATAGACTTTGGGTCTGCCAGCCATGTATCAAAGACTATTTGTTCAACTTATTTACAATCTCGGTATTACAGGTAGGTGTCTTTTACTTCGGTTTTTTTACCTGTTAGTGGAACAAGGTTTTAGCATTTCTTATAGTTAATGGCTTAAATAATTACTCCTCCAGGTAACTAGTAAGAATAATTTGGAAAAGATATAACCATCTAGGAGTGTGAAAATTACGTGGTTGGTTGCCATTTTGAATGTGAATACTTGCTTTGAATGTTTTTACAGTGTTGTTTTTTTCCTGGAAGTATGTTTTGTGTTGCTCTCTGAAGTCATCACTTACTGTTATTTTGAGACGGTTTAAAAGGAAAAGAGAAAAAATTATCTTTTGCTTGCCTGTTTAAGGATGTCTTTCCAGCCTTCCTGACATGATGGATTTTTTTTCTGTAAGCAGCTGGACAGTGTACTAGAAGTGCCATGTTTCCAAATCCTGTTGCCAAAGATTATGTAAATGCCTCTGTTTTTCTCCAGCACTTGTAAATATTTTCCCTAGTTCTTAGAAACTCCATTCTGACTGTGTGCCTTCAGCAGCTGTGGAGTTCAGTGAACTTTTGGAGTTAGGGAGTGATAGGATGCTTAAATGTTTAGGGTGATACCAAAAGGGCATTTAAAGTGATTCTGGTATATGATTGCATTCTACTTTTGCCTGAAAATGGATGTATGTTTTTGATAGTTTTGTTTGGTTGGTGTTTTAAAGCTTTCTTTGAATAGTTACCCAGTCTGCCTGACATTTAAAAATTATCGATATTTAGTCCTTTTGTTTTCCTTATAAGTTAAACTTGTCTTGATTGAAGACCTTTTTCAGTTCTACTTTGCATCATTGGCAGTAGTATGTGCTGTGTATTGCCTGTCTGCCAATTCAGTAAGAAGCTAGTAAACTAGGACAATGAGTACTTTGAAGAAAATTTTAAATATTTTACAGCTATTCATGCTGGAAATGAAAACTTGTGCAGTGCAATTCTAGGCTTGATGAAATTAGTGATTGGAGTTCATGCCAGAGGAATCTATTTTTTGACTGGAGCTTGTAAACAAAAATGCTTGATGTACAGTGCTCACATAAAATATTCCAATTCATCACCTGCATTCTCTCTTACTTAATTGCAAACTGCAGCAGAGGATTTAAAAACTACCCAAAGTTCATCAGCAGAAAACTAAATTGGGAAACGATATGGATTGATGCATTCTCACATTATACAAAAATGCATACGAGAGGGAATAAAAAATTAAGTAACCTGGGAGTTCATTTTGGTGTAAAAGCTGTGCACCACTTAAGATACTCTCAGGACAAATCAGGCCAGGCTTGCAAAGATGGCAGGAATTCTGAGAGGGTCTGGGCAAGTGCAAAGGTTTTACCTTCAGCTGGTCTGTACAGAATCATAATCCAGCAGATACTCAAGATGCATGGTCTGAAAATGTTTCCCTACCTATTTTGGCTTTTATATTTATTGAAGCGATTACAGATTATTGTGAGCTATTGCCATTTTTTCACTTCTCCCTCCTCAAGAACTGACAGAGGGGAGGCTGTGGACAGCCAGGCTGGGTGGTCCTGTTGTAGTACTTCAGCCTCACCTAACTACTTTCAACACTTCTTTTTTGTTTCTGATGGCTCAGTAGACAAAGTGTTGTGCTTTTTAAGTTGCCTACATAAAAATGTAGTTGCTGTAGGTCTGTTTCACTTGGCTTGGTGTTGCTTTGCACCTCTCTATAGAATTCTGACATGCTGATAGGTTTGAGCAGGTCCAAATGCTGGCAGGATCAAGGGGCAGCTCCTTGGCACCTCATGTGCGTTTTGGATGCTTGTATTGCACTGAAATGTGTGCAAGAGGGGCTCCTTGTGGATGTTTATTCAAAAATATCAGCCCCCAAAAATAACATTTGTGGGTGCATATACTTGTCTTGCCTCAGTGATGTTGAATGATACTCATATGGAGTCATATGGCATGTGCACCTAAAATTTCCTATTTAGTAGGTTGTGCTTAAGTGCTTTGTAAAGCAGGCTTCAGTAGCTCATGTTCTTTGTCTTGTATAGTTTCATAATACTTCTATAAAGTAGCACTGAAGTCAGTAATTTTTGAAAATAAAAAGGACATAAAAAGAAAAATGGTTAGGGCCCATCTCCTTGATTTTTTAAAAAAATATATAAATATTGGTTGAGATAATTTTGAACAAAAATACTATACTTCAAAATGATTTTCAACAAAAATTTTACTTCTGAAAAGATATTCAGCATGCTGGATTTCATAATGGATGTGTAGCTCTCTACCAGCTGTGTGATTCAACCTAACTTTGTTGAACCTGGCAGTTTCTCAAAATTTCTTTTTGTTTCTTTGGAAGCACCTGACTAGTGTAAATAATGTCAGAAAACAGGGTTTGATTCAAAAGGTTTCAAAATAGATGATGCTGGGGAAATGTGAAAAGTCTTTTAGAAGAGTGAGAAGGGCTGTTAGAGAATATGTTGTATTGAGATGGAATTTATTTTAAGAGAGATTGTGTTTTTTGTCAATCAAATAAGGAACAGTTGTATATAAAATATAACTGTCTTAAATGCTTTTTGTATTAGAAGAGAGGAGGAGTGATAGTGCAGGTTTGACCTGTTTGACTGTGACATGTTGAAACAAGTTTTACAAAACTGAACAAAGAGAAAAGGTTGTTTGTTGTTGGTTTTGGGTTTTGGGGTTTTTTTACCTCCCCGATCTGATCACTGCTTCTTTTTTTTTGTTCCTGGGACCATCATGAACTAATGATCATGAGAATGGAGAATGCCACTAAGTCTAGTGTTGTGATGTTTATTCTGAATTCTAGGGTCAGTATTTTGCATCTGTAAGAGGAAGTGAGTAATGAATTGGAAAAATGAGTAATAAGAGGATTAGGACTTAAGGAGGAGAGCATAATGTAGCCAGGTGAATGGATAATGAGCTGACTTACCTTAGTCTGTAGCAGAAGGAGAGGTGACATAATGATGACTGGTGGAGATATTAGGGTACTTTTGTATGAGGAGAGGTCCTAAACAACTGAGACTAACTGAATTTTCAAAGGGTATAAGCAAGCAGAAAAATGGAGACAAGCTGGATGGAGTGATAAAGACTTGATGCTTTCCTGTTTCTGTGTCAAGCAAAGAGAAAATAAGAAAATGCTTAAAACAAGTATGAAAAACAAATGTTGACATTTTGTTACCTTTTGGCAACTCCTGTTTGTTACATTGCTAGAAATTGTTGATTATGGGTATGAATAAATAATGACGTGTGATACACTGTCTGAAGTCACAGATGATTTTTTGTTTTAAAGATCAGATGTTATTCTCAATGCCCTTTCCCTGAAAGGCTGTGTCTGTGCTTACACGCTCTTTTTATGCTGGTCTGGATTTTAATAGCTGTGGACTAGAGAGATCTGGTATTTGAGGCCTTTTTTTGCTTCTGGCCTCACACATTAAGACTGCTGACCTTTTATGAGTGATCTAAGGAGGTAAATAACTAAGCAGTGTGTACATTTTCAAAAGAAAATGCCCTTACTTGCAGTGTAGGTGATCAAGCTTTTGTCATTTATGGAAATGGTATGAGAAGTGTGTTGCTGTCCTTTTGGTCAACCATGCCCCAAATCATGAGAAGGGGAGCGTTGCATCCTAAACACAAAGCTTCTTTCCCCCTTATCACACACTGCAGTCTGTGGAGGAGGAGAATCAAAACATCTGTTTCTAAGTCTGGTCTCTTGTGCTCATCTGGCGAGGCAGAAAGTTTTCCCAGGGCATGGTGTTTTTCTCTGGAAGCAATTTTCCTTTGTTTTGCCTGTTTCCTGAGGTGAGATGCATTTAGGAAAGCACGGATGGGAAGAGGGGCTTCAAAATGGCTGTCTGCAATGAGCTGTAGCCTGCAAGGGGAATCAAGTGTTCTGAAATGGTCAAGGTAGTGCTGCCCATCTGCTTCAGGGACCCAAGTTACCTTCCTTTCTGTTGCCATGGGAAGCAGTGGCCTTCTCAGTGTGTTGAATTCAGAGGTAACTCTTCAGGGAATTACCGCTTAATTTTTTTTCAAGGGGAATCACCTTCATATTGATTTAATTTGGGTTGCCTTCCTAAGGGGATTTTGAAAATGAGTCTTCAGTAAACCTTACCAAACTCGTCATTCATAAAACCCCTCTAATACTGGGGCTCTGACAGTAGCCATTGCAGGCGTAGGAGTGTGTGTGCTGCTTCATTGCAGGCTGCTGCAGCACAGCCCCCAAAGGGAGTTGAACAGTGGCTCATCATCAACCTCTGTGGCTGCCTCCATGGTCGTTTCACCTCCTGTCTGCAAAGAAAACATCATCATCTTGGTGCTCCGTCAGATTATATTGCTGGTAGAGTGCAGCTGGATGCTTGACTGAAAATGTGTTTTGAGGATAAGCACTTGGTTTCCCAACCAAAGGATGTTCCTTTTGGCATCCATGGGTCTGCAGGCAAACTGTTGTTTAGCATAGCCAAATTCCCTGGGAAAACGAAGTGAGTGGGAAGCAATATGACTGATCTCCAGATTAAACTGGGCACCAGCTGGACCAAAAAGGCTGGTGGGCAGCTTCAGTGATGTGGCCGAGTGGAAGGTGTCTGGTTAGTAAGAGATGCTTGGAGCTCAGAAATGTTTTTCTGTTCCACTGGTGACAGCAGTAAAATACGATCCTAGGTATTCAGCAATGCACTCATAAGGAAAAGCAAATGATGTGAGTAGATGCACTCAGTGCAGTCAACTCATTCCAGAACCAGACAGAGATATTCTCCCTCCAGCCTTCCAACTAAGGATAGTTGCTAATCAACAGACTTGTTCCAGACAAAATGCCAAATGTCAATAGTGTTGCAACGGAGCTCAGAGAGATGGAAAAATTGCTGTTGGATGTATTCCTGGTGGATGAGAGCAGGCTTTGCCCCCTCTCCTTCTCTTACCCTCCTCTCCCATGAAGATCAGAGAGGAGAGAGGAAAAGGGATAGTAATTGTGTTCTGTGGTCACGACACTGTTTTCACTTGGCCAGTCAGTTCTGCTGCTGCTCAAAGAGTGATTTGGTCTGATATGGGCTCTTCTGTTTTTTAAAGGGTTTTGGAAAAAGAATAAAGTAGTTGAGCTGTGTGGTTTAATTACTGCCCGTGAGCTGGGCTCAGCGAGGGCTCTCTGCGTGCTCTGAGGCTGTTGCACTAGGACAGCTTTTTATTTATGACTTTTTCAGCTTCATGCTAAGTTTCAGAACAAACCAACAATAGCTTACGCTGGTTTTTCTCCCTCAAATTTAGGCAATTTACTTGGTTTCTTGTTCTCCCTCTTTCCTATATGCATTCCTTCAAAATTAGGAAAAAACATTCTCATGGCCATAAATTCCCAGAGAGGCTTGTTTTCTCCCTGGCCTTTGTAACTTGGTTAGACATAGTTTTTGTCAATCCAGGCACTCCTGAGAATACAGGCTGACAGTGACTCTCCCAGGAGTAGTTTTTGGAAATTGAATGTTTTATCTCTGTAGGTTGGGGTTGTCAGCAGGATGGGTCGTTATGACTCAGTAACACCAGAGTTGCATCTGAGTAACTTGATGATTATCTTGCCCTAATATCACATCAGCATACAGCTTCTGTATGTTTAATAGCAGTTAAAAACCTGTATGCAAATAAACATCCATCTTAATACAGCTTTTCTTTATAGCAGTGACCAAAGGGGAGAAGTTGTGCAAAACTGACATCTCAGGAAGCCTTTTCAAGTTCACCCATTGCTGTTGCATACTTTAAGCTTCTAAATGAGCTTTATCTAGAGTGGGATGTCTTGGTTTTTTCTTCTTTCACAATGCCTAAAGTTCTTGCTCATTATTTACTAAATTTTGGGGTTTAAATGAGAAGCAAAGCTCTGTTAATTGATTTTTCTGTTAGTTTGGGAACGAGAACAAGCTAAAAATGCCTCTGTAAACAACTTGCACTTCAACATGCTAGCAGATGTTATTCTATCACTTTGAACTGTGCATCACCGAAGTGTATTGGGATATCTTAAAATAGTCAGGGGTGGTGGCCAGAGACGGTAGACTTCTATAGATGGTGAGGCAGTTTTGCTGTTGCGGTGAAATAAGCCAGAAGTACATGCTGCTGAGGTCGTTTGCTTGCTCAAGGTCAGCCTGTTCAAAGTCAGCTGCTCTGCTGTGAGCATGGTTACTGTCAGTGGTATATGGAAGAGTTCTGATAATGTAAGGAATTGCTATTACAAGTGAATTGGGACACTTAACAATTTTTTTCCTCCCCTCTTTAAAGTTGCAGAGCTGCGGCTGCTGGTTTATTTCCGTATCTGAGCAAACGGAACTTAGTGTCAAGATAAGCTTTCGTGGCTTGTGTCTGCGAACAAATTGTTTTATTGATTTGGCAAGACTTTGTTTGCACTTTTTGCATAGTGTTCATTAATTGTTTTGTTGAATTCCCATTTTAAACTTTTAGTTCATGATTAATAGGACCTAACAAAAACCATTACAGGTATCATCTAGGAGTGGCAATCTTAGCTCATCATAACTTCATGTTTATGTAGCTATTTGATAACAAATGTATTTTCAATTCTCTCATTGTTTTCTAGTCAACATAATGTGGTCTCTAATACCTTATTATTCTTTGTTCATAGCAACAGAAAATAAGAGTAGATTTTTTGGTAGTGGTGTGGATTTTTGGTTTTGTGTTTGGGATTTTTTTTAAATGCTGTAGAAAAAAAGAGTGTCAGGGTTTCTGTAATTTTGCAAGTTTTTTTTTTTTTTTAAATCCTCTCTGAGGATCCAGAGGAGAATTGTGGGGATAGGAGTAGATGAAATGGCATCCAGCCTTCATGTTGGGTTTTTTCCTGAGCTAGAGATTTTCTGAGTAACATAACCTGGGATAACTCAGGAAGCGTTTAAAGGTACCACGTACCTGCTGGAGGTTCTAGTAATGCCAGCCCCGATTTCCAGTTAATGGTGATGGCTGGAGCAACAATGTAATTCAGACTTCAGATGGTGGTTCTCAGTCTTTAGATTGCTTTGAACAGAAGGGAAATTCTTTCATAATTTTGAAGGCAAAAGAGCTCCTGGTTCTTGCTGTATTGCATTTTTTTCTGAGGTTGAATGATAGACCTGTTTGCCAGGGCTAAAGTTTTGGGAAGCAGCTTTTATTTTTCACACATTAAAATAGATCCTGAAATGTGATCCTTTTTTTTTTTTTTTTTTCACTGCACTGATATTTCTGTCACAAAGATCTGTTCATCGTACATCTGTGTGAGTGTGGCTATATCAGATATCTCTGTTGCAGAAAATATCAGTGGTAGTGCGGTGCTGTATTTGTAAATATTGTGACAAATTGCTCCCACTGGGCTTCTTTTGAAAATACGGCTGTGCATTTCTGGTGTAAGAGCAGGTAGTAGATCTGAATCAACGTGATCAAAAGCAAAGCCTCTGCACTGGCCCCTGTCTCTTCCACCTGGCATCCTTGGCTTCAAGGGAGAGGTGTTTTGTGGGTGAAGGCTCCTTCTGCATCTGTGGCACCCAGCAGGAGGGAAGAGGATGGAGCAGTCATGGGGGAAGTGTATTGATTGGAAAATCAAACAGGTTGAGCAAGTGCAGACTGATATGTGAGCATGTTTGGGACACTCAACACTCATGAGGATTCACACCAAAACCAGCAATAAAATACTAGAGAACTAAAAACCAAAATGTTGACAGGAAAAGAAACCTCTTGTGAATTCACGCACTGATTGGAAAGTAGTAGAGATGTCTGGGATAAAAATAAGTATTTAGGATGTAATTAAGTAAAATTAAAGTTTTTATGAAAATAAGTTGTCTGAGACTGTAAAATTTTATAGTGTATATTTGACGATCCTTGGTCCTACAGTTCTAGCTAATGTTATCAAGTATTTTTTTGTTTGGACTGTTAATAAAACAGCTTCTAACATGTGAAATGGGATTAGAGGGCTGGGAGAAGCAAGCCAAAAGCATTTTGTAGATAAGATTTTCAAGCAGTTGCATTTTGAGACTATGATGTTACCTTAAGAACATTTCCCCCTTTGTAAATACCAAGGATATTTCTATTGTCCCAGGACTGTGCAGCAATCTCTTGCAAAATATCTCTTTATGTGGTCATCTTTTTTTAGAATTGCAACGTTGAGTTTTCATCAGTATTTTGAATACTTTCTTGGATGTTTTTTAGAATGATAGGGCCTTACCCTTGTAGTGAATCTTTAAGTATTCAAAATATTTAAACCACCCAATACGTCATGATGAAATCTTTCACAAGAGTACACTTTATGGTTTCAAGTGTAGTGCACAAAACCTTTTTTAATATTGAAGAATAAAAATTAATGTGAATTTAAAATGTATTTTAATTGCCCAAAATTGAGTCTAGGCATTGAATTGAAACAGATTTTATCATTATTTTTGTTACTTTCTCTCAATAAAACTTCCCTGATAACTTTTGAACATGTGCATTTCATGGCTTCTTTGAAAAACTGCAGGCATCACCTATCACCTCACTTATACACAACGCTTTTGTATAAATATAACACTACATGAAGCTATTAAACTGAATATTACTGTTGTTTTATCAACTGAAAAACTGTTAGGGTGTGCTGTAGGTCATAGATCAGTAATAGCACTTGATACTTGCCAGAAAGATAGGATGGCAAAAGCCATGTTCACACTAATAGTATTGGATGTTGTTCTGGTGCCTTTTTTTTTAACCCCAGTTAATATTTAAATTTTTGAGCTCCTAGTTTTCCTCACTCTTTCACTGCTTGCAGTCCAATCCAGATCGAGTTTGTACTTTTTAAATATAAATTATGCAATATGTCTACATCTATTTTGTTTTTTAACAAAAATAAATGTGTTTTTAATATCTTGAAGTATTCTTCACTATGTCCACACACCTGTCCCCCCCCCCACTGTAAGAATGTTGTTTCTGAGTTGCATTTAAACATCTGCATCTTCTGTGTGGCCAAGTTTCTGAGTTCACTAAGGTGGCTGTAGCCCATGGGCTTTGGACTTTGCCTTATGGTATATCTGGAGACTATGCCATAGGTTTTTGGCTACTCTAGAGAGCTACCTGGTGAATGAATTCTGTGTTGGCTGCTCTCTGTGGGTCACAGCAGGGCTGGAAAGACCTCCAGCTGCTCTTCTGTTTCTGGCAGTAGCATAAGGGCTTGCAGGATGCTGTCTGTGCACCATGTACTTGCTGTTCTCATCATACATCATTAAAGTTGGAAAACATCTCCAAGATCACCGTGCCCAACTTTTGAGGGAACATCACCATGCCAGCTGAACCAAATCATCAAGTGCCGTCTCTACATGTTCTTTGAACACTTCCAGGAATGGGTACTCCTCAATTATCCGAACTGAACCTTCCTTGGTGCAACTTGAGGCACCCTTTGTTGTGTCACTGGTTACCTGGAAGAAGATGTTGATCCTCACCTTGCCAAAACCTCCTTCTAGGTGATTGCAGAGAGTCACAAAGTCTCCCCTGAATCTCTTCTCCAGGCTAAACACCCCCAGCTCTCTCAGCTGCTCTTTATGTTCCAGATCCTTCAGCAGCTTTGTTGCCTTTCTCTGGACACACTCCACTGTCATGCTGGCTCAGCATTGCATGGTGATTCAGCTGGTTTTGGACACTTCACTTCTCTGGAAAAGTAGCTGGAAGTAGAGCAGAGGGCCTCAGCATTTTTGGTAACAAGATCTGGAAAGTAGAACAGGAGGATATAATTTGTAGATTATATGGTATGGCTTCTGGCTGTGCTTTGGTTTTCATATAGCCTTGAATTATTTCAACAATTTCCAGTAAGAAAGTATTCTTAACTTGAAAGCTTTCCTGTACATGCAGAGTAGCTGGGAAAGCTCTGTAGTTGATGTCTGTCTGACTATGCTGTGTAACTTCTGCGGAGAGAGGGACTAAAAATGTGAAGTGCTTAACTGATTCTCAAGTTTATTTCTGCTGTTTTTTTACTGGCCTCTTGGCCGTACTGTGAACTGTGAGTCTTCTCTCACTGAGTTGACAGTGATCAGGTTTTTTTCTGACCAATACCACTTACATCCCTATTGTTGTCTTGCTTTATGTCATTTTCGTGTTTAATGTAGTGTTTAATATAGGCAGCAGTTGTTCAGCTGCTAAAAGCCTACAAAAAAAAAGTTAGGAAACGAACTGATATTTAACAAGGGGAAAAACCCTGCAGCCCTGCAGGGTATTACACAGCAGGATAATTAGGAATTAGCATGTGTCATTAGTGCCCCAGTACTCCACCCTGCCCGTGGAATGACTGTCCCACAGGGATGGTTGCTCATGGAGTGGTGCCATGTGCCATTTGGGATATTCAATTTGTAGCCATGTAGTTGCCTTCCTGAAAGAACAACTTTGGGATTGCCTAAGCCAAATTAGCACTAATTTTGTTCCACTTAATCTCTCCGCACACCACTTCTTTTGAGGTTATGATTATTAAGCATCTGCGTATAGGAAGCACCTTTTTTTCTTCATATGTCTGTCTGTAGCATCATATTTAGCCTGTGTACAAATATCATCAAATGACTCCCCCTGATCCTGTCTAACATAGAGGTATCTGATATAAAGTTAAAAGAGAAGCCCCCAAACTTGGTCGTGCCCATATGTGGTTTCCTGTTCTGCAGTTATTTTTTAACACTTCAGCATTTTCATTCTGTGTGTCCAGAGGACTGAGCTGATGTGAGACCACAGACTCTTGCAGGCCTGTGTGAAATAATGCCAGTGAGATACCCGTTCAAGCACTTTGTTAACCAGTGTATATAGGTCATATTCCTCCAAGATACAGAATCTGGATCGATGTAACCATTTCAAAGAAGGTGGTGTTACATGAGTGTGGAATGCCAAATGCATAACAGCAACCTCAGCCCTTCCCTCTCCTTTACTGACACCATGAAAATTCTAACAGAAGTTAATTACTTTATAATTAGTGCTGTTCTCTCTCCAGACACAGGAGACCTGCAATTTCCTCGTTTTAGCATGGTCCTTGTTTTGGGTTTCCATGTGTTTCTGATGGTGGGGGCCGGGCTGATGCTCAGGGGAACCAGAGGCTATGACAAAATATGTACCTCTTGGAAAGCTCGTGTGTTAATTTGCAGCTGCTTAAAGTATGGCAGAAAGCTTCTCTACTTGGTGGTGTGGTGATGGTTTATTTGTACATCCCACCACTGTGTATTGCACCCGTGCATGCGCTCAGTCCTTGTTGGTCGTGAGTTGCATTGTTTTGTATTTTAAATATGTATGAAATTGGATGTACCAACTCGTTCTCCTTGCTGTAGTGCTTTGATTTTAGCTTTGCTTTTTAAGTATAGAAAGATGTTTTCGAACATTTTTCCTTTCTCATTTTTTTTCTTGTACCTTAAGAGATGGCTCTTTCCTTTGCGAGACAGTCGTAACATTTTGTCAAGCACGTGATTTACATGTTTTGAGGTAAAAGGCAATACACAGGTTAGTGTGTTCTAGCAAATCAAAAAGTACAAGTAGGAGCAGATTAATTCTGCAGTTTTNTGTATGAAATTGGATGTACCAACTTGCTCTCCTTGCTGTTGTGCTTTGATTTTAGCTTTACTTTTTAAGTTTAAGTTTAGATGCAGTTTCTAAGTTACAGAGACGTAGCTTAATTTTTCTTCTGCATGAGACAGTGTCCATGTAGTTCCTCTTAAAGATTCTTGGAATGTTTTCTTTGAGTTTTTCATTAGAGAATGGTTACAGATAAATCTCTGGAGTTTCTTTATGTGGTTACAGATAAATCTCTGGAGTTTCTTTATGTGTGTTGCACCTCTGACTTTCCAGTGGTCGAGCTGTGAGGACAAGTGAAAGCATCTGTTTTGGAAATGGACTGTGATCAGCTTGTTGGAGGGGACATTTGGTGGCCTGCACTTGCACTTCTGAAATGCGTAGCACAGGAAACTCCTGCAGTAAGAAATCTGGTGTTTGCTGGATGGGTGTAATCTAGTGGGGATTTTTGAAAAAAACTTCAGAGCTGACCTCTGAGCTTTTTTTGTTTGACTGATTAATGTGCACAAAATGTGCCTTTGTCCCGGTACCACTGAACCTTTATTTTAAATATCCCAAATCTGAGATGAAATCTCCCAAATGGGAGATGAAAATCCCCAAGGTGTCAGTGCCGGATGTACGAACAGCAGCTGCAGAGTAGAGGGGAAGATTCAAAGTAGTGACTCCTGCAGGGTGAAAAGGAAGAAGTTGGTAGCTATCCTTGGTGTTTTGCAGTAGCTGTTTGGCTATTTGTGTGCGTAGGTCTGGACTAACTTGATAATATGTGTGTTGCCTTTGTATGCTATAGAAAACAAAACAGAGATCTAGGGTTGTTCATTGTTGTCTGGGGAGAGTAGTAGTGCAAATCTGAAAATAACAGCAACAGTGAAGTATAATTAGGTCCAGTGGTTGTTGATAAGCTTGTTTACATTTGTGTGGCATGACAGCAGATTCTCTTCTTCAGCAGAATGCGGCACAAAGACTTGTGAAGTAACGTGCGGAAAGCTTCCTGACTTCTGAAGTGGAAATAGTTTCCTGATGTTGACTAAGAGCCTGTATTCCTAGTTCTCTCTCCAGCTCATTGCTCAATGCTTGCTTCTCATGACTGGCACTGCCGCTGCAAGAGGAACAAAAAACTCTGCAGACAGGACAGGGAACTTTATTTAAAAAAACCAAGGCAAAACGGTCATACCCCCCCACCCCAAATGCAAACAAAAACCTCTCCACCCAGCAACCAAACGAAAAGCCACAAACTCCCCAAAGCAAAAGACATCCCCACTCAAAAATGTGTTGGGGAATGGGACAAGAGTGCATGCTTAGAATCGTGTGAACTCTAACTGTATTCACCTGTACTTACAGGATTGCCTCCTCAGAGCAATGTATTGTTATATTTAATTTTTCTTCTGTTAGGTGCTTTGCTTAGGTTTTTAACCATCCCTTGAAGAAACAAGTATTTTATAATGTCTTGCTTGCTTTAACTAGTATGTAGTATCTTGTGCCAAGCTTCTGTAGGTTTGAGCCTATGAGTAAATATCTGAGAAATTAAAATTAGCCCAGATTGTCCTAAAATACACTGGTCTGGTGCTTGACATCTGAAATACTGTAATGTGGGATTCTTCACATATTTCTACTAAACACAGTCCTTTAACTGCAGCAGCTTGAGCAGGAAGGAAAGGTACTTTATGCCTGTAAATTAACTTCAGTGGGAGTCATATTTACCTTATTGTTATAGCATAATTAGTTCTGTGGTTGGGGAGTTCTTCCACCACTTGGAAGTGTGTGGCTCTACCAGGAGTAGTGGTCAGTCCTGTTCTGCCTCCTGGTAAGCACACGAGGGTCAGCATCTCCCACCTGGGCCCTTGGGGTGTGGAATGCAGCTGGAGAGGGTCTCGGAACAGCTCCCTGCTGCTCCAGGCCGGCAGCACTCCGGCCGGAGTCGCTGGCTAATCTGTGTAATTATTTTGAGTATTTAAGTATCTGCAGTTAAGCAGCCAGGCTTTGCTGCCTTAATAGCGTCTTACGCAATGGGACCCTTCCCACGCTCCTGGCCGGCTCAAGGCGCCGTGGCCTGCTGGAATTTCAGTGTGCAGAAGAGGTGGGAGTGCAAAGGGAGTCGCTGGAAAGGGATGATGTGCAATTAAGAATATTTTCTATTGCAAGTCAAAATATTTTTTTTTCTTATTCCTAAATCTCTTGTATACAACAGTTATTCCATTTTTTTGTTGTATTTTTTTTTCTTTGAATGAACTGTTACGTGTTACTAGAGAACTGGTAGATGAAAGGGATTAATACCCTGAGTGTTAATTTATGATGTGGTTTAACAGTCTTTTTTTATTGTTTGTCGAACTTCGCTTTTAATTTAAACTGGATTTTAAGGAAAATATTTTAATTTTTTTACTTTTCATTTAAAATCCAACTAAATTTTCAGTTTGTTTTTTCTTAGTCGTTAGTCTTTTTTCTTCATTGGACTCAGTTGTGGCTTGCCTGAGAAAAATGCAAAAAAATTGTCATGCTTTGAAACCTGATTTGTGTAATTTGCATAATTGACAAATGCATGCTTAGGGGTAATGTTTTGGATACATTTTAAAATGATAAAAATAACTACTCGACACACATTTCTGTGATCAACAAGTGTATATCAAGTAGATCTAGATGTCATTACAATGTAATTTCTTTTGTGAAGGGGGAATCTTCCTATGCTCAAATCTCCTTATTTCTCCTGTATCAAACAACCCATTCAGTAAAAGATGGGATGAGGCAGAGGGCTGCCTCTAATAACTTTGTGAAGAATGTAAACCCAGCTCTCAGTGATCAAAGATGCAGTCAGTGTCCAGTGTCTGCTAGTGACTGATAGCAAAGGCAGAGCAGCAGAGAAGGTGCTTTTTATGTGTGGTTCCTTGTCTCCTAGCTGCTGGCAGGCTGAGCTTCCAGCTTCTCTAGGTTGGACCTTTTGTCTGGCAGCACATTCAAAGTAGTTTTTTGTTGCATCTTTTCTCATCCTTTTTTAATTTTTTTTTATTTATGACACACTACACTGGCAAATTTGTGCAGTGAAGCTCCCCAGTCCAGTTCTGTTTCATGAAATAGATTTTGTATTTGTTGTGTGAGAAGGTCCTGATGAGGAGCTGCTGCGTGGTGCAACAGGCAATTTTATTGCATGAGTGACCAATGCTTTGAAATGTGATCACTGGCTGCTGATGTTGCTGAGCCAGACAAGAGCCCAGGAAAATAGGGTAAATTGTGTTGGAAAGATGCTCTCATGAAATTTTCCAAGCAGCCCTGTGTCAGTACAGTAAGGTAGTACTTTTTGCCAGTACAGAATGAGGAAACTTTAACCTTCTTTCTGAGTCCTTTGTGCAGCCAGCACATTGGCCTGTCCTGTCCCCAGCAAACATGTTTTTTTTGGATTGTGTTCCCTGTGTACTTTAACCTTTTTGGTTATTCCCCTTTGGCCCTTCATGGGGGTGTTTTGGGGCCCTTCATTAGGAAGGCCTGTGCTCTGTCTCCAGCATTATCAACATCAGGAAACAGAGAGTGTTGTTGGGAGACAAGGAAGGAAGTTAGACTTCAAAATTCCCCAGTTTGGAACCAATTAGATTTTTTTTTTTTATTGTTTTTGTTCCTGTTACTAAGCCTAACTTTAAAATAAATTCCCTGTGTGAAGTACAGTAGTAAAAACCGATGATGTCACTTTCAGGGGGTTTTTTTAAGTTTTTTTCTGATTTCAGTTAGATGCTGCAAATGGAAATGAGATTTAAAAAAAATGAGGGTTCTGCTTGTATTGACATGGTTCTTGATGATTCCATGAAAGCAGAGGGGTCAGAAATTCCTCTTCCTTGTTTTACCTGTGTGTTACCATCCCACAGAAATGTGAGGGTGAGGGCTCTGCAAAGGTGAGAGGTGCAGGATAGGGTGCGTTTTGCAGTGGCATTACCCTGAATGCAAGTTTGTGCAGGAAGGGTTATCTTGAAGAAGGTTATTTCTGTTCTTTCCTATCTAACATCTCTGTGTAAAATTTGTGTATTGTGTATGCTAAGAAGTGGGTGGAGAAAGGGAGTGTACATATCTGAGGGTTGTTTTTGATAAGAAAAATGTAAACATTTTCATGAGAAGTATTTGCTGAGAATGCAGAGCTGGATTTGCTTTCCCTAGAAAACATCTGAGAGTTGAGTTCCAGGTGATAGTCACTTTTCACAGCATCAAAATTGAATTGTTTTTAAACAAAAAAACAAAAAAACCACCAATGTTGAAAATCAGATGTTAGGTTCTTGGTTGGCTGCAAAATGTATTTAGCCTTCCAACCTGACGGATGACTGATGTATGGCCTAATTTCATTAGAACAGGTAATCCTGTGTCATGCATCTCTTGAATGTTCTTTGCAGCAGCTTTTTTTAGAGCAGTTTGGGAACAAATTCATGATGAGCTTGGTGTAATAGTTGCACACAGGATAAAGAAAATAGCTTATAGGTTTGTTCTGGAAATGATGACTTGACAGTAGCCTCCGGCAGTGGAATTTAGCTATCAATAGTGTGTTAATCCAGTTAAGTAGAGAGCCTTTCATAGGGAAATAACAGTCATGTGTTCTAGCTAAATAATTACCTTTAAAGTAATCATGCAACTTGTAAACATTGCCTTGATATTTCTGTGATTCCTTTTTTTGACACAGTTATGACACAGCAATAACTTCTTATTGAAGCAGCGGCACATGCAATGGCTTTGGATGGTATTTATTTCAGAACATTCTTATCTAAAGCTGTGTTGATATGTGTAAGCACTGACTTCATCAGCTAGTTTTTGCCTGTTCCTGTTTACTGTTTAGAAAATACCAAAGGTATGACAATTGTAATTCAGCTGGTGTTTATACACCAGTTTTAAATAACAGCAAGCTTGCATTGAGACACACTGATGATTTGGAGAAGTTTATGAAGCCAGTCCTCTGTTGTACCTGGTTAGTAGATGTTCCCAGGGGTCAATTTTTACCCTAGACATGCCCTGGACACAGTTCAGCTCCCATCCTCTTCCCTCTCCAGAGGCTGGATGATGCAATCACCTCACAGGAAGAAGAGCTGGTTAAATGCATGCTGATTTCCTTCAGTTAACTCCTGGTGGAAATTTAATCTCTCAATTCATAGATTTTTAACTTCATTTTTTTTCCATGCTGAATAGCAAAACAAAAACCCCTATGATTTCACTTGTCTCTCATTTCAGTGGGTGTACTGGCACCAGTGGGGCATAAGAAATACACAACACAGTGAAGTATGTGTTTTTTCTGTAGAATGAAGGTTATTTTTGGTAGTCCTCTTAAATTTGGTAGAGCTGGTGAGAGTAGGCTAAGATTGCTACACCATTCTTTATTGAAAGGTGCTGCTGCAGAGTCCTTAACTCTTGCAGTTGTAAGATATTTAGGCACAATTGTTTTGTTTCAGATGTTTGAGGCTGATTTTAGGCTTTTTTCTTTTTCTGCTGATGGAACGATAATAACTCAAAATTGAGCACTCCCTCCCCCAACACTGGCAGATAAAGTCTGATGTTAGGTTGGTTGGTTGGTGTTTCTGATAGTTTGGGGTTGGAAACATGATGGAATCTAGAGAGTGGCAACCTGTCATCTGCTACAGTTCCTATCAACTTAAAGTGAAACCAGGGAAATGCAATTGAGTCTATTTTTGTCATGTTTAAAATAATAAAAATGGTTTAGAAACAGGTCTGGCATCTTTGAGGAACCTTCATACCTACAGTTTTATAAATTGTGCAAACCTGTTTGCATCAGGTTTAACTGCTGCAGCTCCATAAATAGGTTGCATAGTTACGGTTTTAAATTGCAAAAATGATCACTTCTTATTCTATGGAGCTGTAACCACCTTCGGGAAAGCACTTAGTAATCATAATCCTACATGATGTTTAATAAGCCTTAAAGTGAACACTGTAATGTTACATTGGCCATCCTTAGAGAACATGAAAAAGGTAGCAGAATGTAATGTTCTCTGTTTTGCGGCAGGGCCATCTTGCCTTTTATTTCCAGGGACACTTGTTTGAGGTCGCTAAGGTGAAGGCTTGTTTCCTTGGTACATCGCCAAAGCAGCTTTCTGTCTTTAGGTACTTACAGTACCCTACCAAGGCTTGATAAGTCAGTGACATACTTTTTGTAAACTTTAATGATTTTCATCTTCAGATGAAAATTTATTTCAAAAATGCATCTTTGGGGATTTTTTTGCATGTGTGCTGGATTTTATGCCTTTCTCAGTTGGTTATTTTTATTTATGTGTGTAAAAAATCGGTAATCTTAAATCATAGTACAAGCTGATTTGCCTAAGGCCATTTGCAGTATCAGAGACAGAAAATAATAATAATACTAAACAATTTGTCTAGTTCTGAAATGACTAATGAAAATACTTGTATTTATCATTATGCTCTAATGGACTCTTCCTCATAAGATTGTGTTACCAGGCTTGAACAATCTTCTATTTTGATTTTGATTTTGATGTAGATCTGATACTGTTCTTGTTTCCAGCTATTTATTCTCAAGAGGCTATTTCTTTATAAGGCTTCAAGTATTCCAGCATCTTGGCAATTGTCTGATAATGGATAATTTTGCTGCTCCTTTCCCAGCGTCATCATTAACGTATATGTTGTTTACAGAGCCTTGTCAAGGCTGGTTGACAGCAGCTCTTCCTGGGTAATTGTAAACAAATTTGTAAGTCTGTCTTGGCAGTGGGATTACTGCCAAGGATTTATTTAGTATATTGGCCTGCTTGTGGTAGTTTATGCTACCCTATTCATGGATAATATGATTTCTTATTCTTGTGTAGTCAGTACTCTTTACTGCTGTCAGTCTTAAAATTGCCATTTTGCGAGGAAGACATTCAGGAAACCTGATTATGGGGAAAATCATGTTACACAAAAATCCCACTGAGCTGATGATAGCAATCATGTCTGATTTCACCTGTAAGCTTTGGTCAATGTCAGGGACCCAAAAGAACTGTAGGAACTTCATGAATATAGAACGAAACCACAAACATTTCCCCCACCAACTGAAGTGTGTGTGTAGGAGCTGCTCAGACTGCAGGCAGCAAAGAAGGACAATGCTGAAATAAACTGGAGTTGGCTGCTTTTGGGAGGTATTTTTTTCTTTCAATAAGACTTTTTTTTTCCTCCCTGTTTTAGCATATGCAGGTTACACTTATGCTTGTAGGTTGACTTCTTCCTAAAAGTGAAAAGCACAGTGTAAAATGGCCAGAAAACTTAATGAACTTGACTCAAAAGGAAATATTAACTCTGTTAGCAAAGACACAGCAAAGCCATGCTGGGACCCTTACTAAAAAGCAATGACATAATGCAGGGCTGGCCTTTGAAAGTTTATCCTATCAATTTGTGGTGTGACAACATGACCTAAAAATAGTTCCTGGGACTAAGAAAAAGTAGCGCTTTGATTTGAGGATTTTTTGGTTTTCCCATGGAAAATTCATATATGCTGGAAACAAAACAATGTGGAATTCTACCCATCTCCAAGGAAATCACAGATACTAATTTTTAGTAGAGACTTATCAACTGGGCCTTGGTTTCCATCTTTTCAAGGAGCAGGAGTTCCTGGTAAATAGTCCCACTGTGCAGACTCTCACAATATCGTAGCCTTTAGGGCAGTGTTCAGGGTTTAGCCATCACATGCAGAATAGTCCAACTTCACAATTACTTTATTTTTTTGCAATTTTTGTTAGTTGTTGATGCTTTGAATAAATTTTTAGTTGGCATTGTTTTGGTTTTGTATTTCGGTACAGGTCATTTGAAAGGTGAACCCAGAATATCTCGCTGGCCTAGTGTGGTACTTAGATTATGGGCTTTATATGGTGTATATTTCTATTTGTCCAGGACATATTTGAGAGTGTTTAATAATATTTTTTGGTATTCTATTAATGCATGTTTAATAGTTCAAATGAAATGACAGTTGTGTTCTTGAAATAAGTATTGCTATTATTTTTTAAAGTCCAAGAAATGTTTATTGCCCCTCACATTTTTCCAGCAAAGCCTTGCAGGGCCTTCTGAAATTCTGTATAATTCTTTCTCTGCACTCTGAGAAGAGCAGGCAGTGAAGATAACTTACCTTTCCTTTTCCTCTTGGAGACTAAAGTTCTTCAGCCCCAGCTCAGGGCACTCTGCAGTCCATGTGCTTCAGCCCAGTTTGAGCAGCAGCTCTTCTGTAAATGAGGGGAAAGTTCCCTGTCTATTTGATCCTTGTTGCTTCTGTTATTATTGTCAACAAGTGTGCCTTTTCCTAACATGAGCGTCTGTCTGTATTGGGAACAGAATGAAGTTTTTAGCCATAACTAATGAGCTACTTGAAATTATTAGTGTCCTGGACCAGGCTCAAAGGGTTCACTCAGATGAAAGGCTCCCATTATTATCCAGTTATTATCTAGATCTCATTTTTATCTTTTTTTTTTCTTTAACCTACACTACCTGTTTTTAACCTTTATTTGCTCACAGCAAAATTTGAGCATTCAGTGTGATTAAAAAGAATTTCCAGTATAATCTGGTTACGCTGATTTCTTTCTCTAGTGTGGTGATAGAGGGTCTGGTTTTTAGCATTAGGTATCAGGCAAGAACTGCTTTAAAAACATCAGCATTTATGTAGTGAGAGGAAGAAGTGGTAAAAATCCCTACCCTGTGTTTGGGTAGATGCATTTTTGAATGTAAATTTACTTTAAAAATTGTTGCAGAGCAGGGTTTTCAGAAGTGCTGTGGCTCTTCAGTGCAGTCGCGTTCCTGTCGTAGCATGTTGTCAGGGTCTGATGTGACATCAATTCTGAATGTAATAGATACATAGTTAAGCAGTTTATTTTAGGATCCAAAACTCTTCTAAGAATAGACAGGCTCTCCTTTCAACAGGAAAGGACAAATCAACTGAAATGAAATAACAGGGAAGGAAAAATAGGAAAAAAGCAGAGAGGCATCTGCGGAGAACAATAAAAGGGAAGAACCAGCAGTCTCGTGCTGGTGGGGTTCAAGGCTGGGCTGAAACATTAGGAAGGGATCGTTGCATATGGATTCTTTCAGCACACTGCTGTAGTGGGAAGCAGGTGATGGGATGTGCTGGAAGGCTGAGGTCTTACAGATTAGCCTACCGAAATAGACTTGTGTCATTTTCCTCGGGAGCAGTCCATGGGTTAAATTCATCAGGGAGGGGAAAAAAAATAGCCTTTTAAATCTTCTAAAATAATTTCTTAGCTTTGTCAGAACATTAGCAGGTGGTTTTCTGTAGTGCCCCAAAGCACTGCTGTATTTCCCCATGGTTATGTTAGTGGGATCACTAAGCAGTGGGTAAGGACGAGACCTGTTCTGGTGGTGTCGTATTTACACCACGAGTCTAATCATAGAAATTTGTATGGGAAAAACTCGCCAAGTCAGCCAGTCGGTTCACTTGCCAGAGCAGCATAAATTACTACAGCAGTATTCAAATTAAAATTAAGGTTGTGTACTGTGCATTGGGTGTATTTTTCTGCAGTGTTCTATGGAAGTTACAGATTCCCACAGGACAGTGAGCCAGAGATGTAACTGTTGGGTATGAATCCAGCAGAACATTTAGTACTTAGAAACATTGAAAAATATTTTTTATTCACCAGAAGGTCGCTACTAGTATAACCTTGAGAAAGCAGATTTAATTCTATGTGTGTTAATTCATCTGCCCCAATTGCTGCTCCATAGGTTTTCTGTAATAACTTTCATTTTACTATTCTTTGTAATTTTTTGTGTTTAATTTAGTGGCTGGCATAGGTACTAAGTGTTTAGATAACACTTTATGTAGGGGAATATTCAAAGTTAAATGGATTCTGGTGTTCCATTTATTTAATGAACAGGACATGAATCTCCAATGTGAAGCTATGGCATCAATACATGACATTTTGCAAGGGTCTACTGTTTAAATTGTATGTGCTTTGAATATTTGAATTCTAAGTGATCACATTGCTGTTAATAGAGAAATTTTTTTACTAGTTTCTCCTACAGGTCTGTTGCTTGTTTGTCTTTTGAAATTAAACAACTTTAACAAGCCTACCCTCTCTATTTAGCCTGATATCATGTTGTCAGTGTTGAATCTCAATTTGACAATGTTTTTTATAATCTAGTATCACTACGTACATTATCTGTAGTGAAAATACGGATTTTTTCTAAGATTGCATTTTTTTTTCTTTTTTTTTTTTTGGTGTTACTTTTTGGTGAGCTTTCTGTAATTTAAACAATGTAATTTTAAGTCAAAATTTACCAGTCTGAATTGTAAAATTTCACCAGAATATCAATTTGCATCACCCAGATGCACAGGTATCAGCAGTTTAAAAAATCCTTTTCGCAGTGGACAAGGTTGTGAGCAGATTTTCTTATTCTCTCGAGTATCTGTGTGATGTGTTCATCTCCAGTACAGTTTGCCTGCCTGGAGAACTGCTGTGCAACAGCTTTATGCTGGAAAATTATTTCAAACAGTTCAGTAATTTCATAGTTTATTGAACTCTTGGGCTGAGCTGCAGACCTGCAGCAGGCAGGTGTCTTGTGTTCTGTGTTAGAGAGCAAATTCTTTTACAAGTGTTACTGAAGAATTAAAGAAGTTTTGTGTCTTTAAGTTAGAAATTTTTTTTGTATTGCTTTGGTTTTTTTTTTTTTTTAATTTTGTTTGTTTTGTTTTTCTTAATAGCTGGTTAAAATAAAATATTATGTTATGATTTGCTTGACTCTTGACGTAACAGCAACATCCTTGTGTTCTCTGTTTTCTTACCTGGACTATGCCAGTAACAGAGACCCTCAGGCTGATCAGTCGTATTAGAAACTCTTTCCTCTTTCTGTTACCCTGTGTCTGCTGGGGTTTTTTACAGCAGGACTGTCTGCTTGCTTCTTTAACCCCACCATAACTTTGTGCCCTCAGTCCATTTGTAGGACTGTTGTCATCAAGGATTAAAGCACAAAAAGACTGCACAAAGCTGACTGACAGTGCCTTGTCATTCTTGACAAGGATGCTAAAAGCAAATACTGCTGTGCTTCTTACTCTTTTGTAAAAACTCTCTACCTGTTCTTCAGCTGATGTGTTTGGGCACTGCAAGTCTATGTAGACCCTTAGAGAGTTAGAAATTGTTATTCCCACAGAATCAACAATAACAAAGGAAAGAAGGGGGAATTAAGTTCTAACACGTCTGATCTGTGAGGCCTTGAAACATCCCACGCTGTGCTCTTTTCTCTTGTCCTCCTCCAGAGCTGGAAATCTGTGTTTGATCCTCTCCTTGAGTGGAGGTCAGCTCGTGGTTGCCAACAGCCCCACTGCTAGGCCTTCCACAGCTACTTGTGCTTGCCTTGACTGCAATCACTGTTCCAAACATTTCAAGTCTGGTTTTCTTCAGAAACAATCTGGACGATTCACCAGCTCACCTTGGGCATTGGTTTTGTACAAAAACTGTGCACAAGATTTTGGATGTTTTCATTTTTGGGGCAGAGGCAATGTCTGTGTGACCATCTCTTGCAACCTTTGACCAGTGCAAGGATGAAGCACTGTGCAGGGTGGTTCCTCCAGTTAGGAATAAATTGTAGAAGGACACAAAGGGTATTGTCAAAATTCAGTTACTGGTAAGTAACCTCGTTTGACACTTAAAGTATATTGGTCCACTTTGCTATCCAAAATGTAAGTGTATTAAATAGCAGACTTAATATTTATCAGTAAAGCATCTGAAGAGTTTATCTCTACACCATTTTGTTCATTGTATTGCTTCATCACTATCTAGTTGGCTTAATTTTCGTGTAATTCAAAAACTACTTAACAAATCAAGTGTATAAATAAATCACTCGGTAAGTGTTTTCAGGGAAAATCAAAATCATGAAAAGACAGAAGCATAAACATCTTCTAGTTTTAATAAAATCAACTCCTCATTTCACGAGAGATAGTGGATAATTGGAAAAGAGTTTGCTGAAATCGCTTGTTTTATTATTCTCATCTGAATAAATCAAGCAGGAATAACTAAATATTATCTTCAGCATTTTTGGTAAGTAGTAAGAGAAGGTATATTAGGTTAAAATTTGCATTTGCTCTTTCAAAACAAAATTGTTTTTCATTATCAGGAAAAAGATCTAGGATACTTCATGATTTTTTATTATTTGAGGAAATTACCTAGGATTTGTTTTTCTGTCTCATTTAATTTCTTGTTGAATTTTCTTTTCTCCATTCAGTCATGAGCCATAAGTTCTAAAGAAAGTTTTTGCAGTGATTGCTTCTTTTTTTAAGTAGTCACGTATGTGGCCTGCTTTCTATATAAGATTTTTAAATCCTTCTCTAGGGCAGATCAGGGTTCAAAGTTAAACTGGCAGCTGCATGTCAGTCTTGTACATTATATATATATCACTGGAAGGCTGTGAGGGGAAGTAGGTCTTTTCTAGCTGTTGAACATGCATAGATAGTCCTGTGAAAATGTTTTATTAGGCAAAAATGAGGTTTTGTTATTTGAGGGTAGGAGAACTCATTCTGTGGCCATGGAAATTTACAGGTGATACAGCGACTCATTTCGTTGTGTCTTCACTGCCGTTCCCCATGCACCAAACTCCTTTAAAGGAGGAATGAAACTAGGAACGAGGGCATAACTTCCCATATCAGCTTGAACATAATTATTCTCACTGTCTTTTGAGGTACATGATGACATAGCCTTGACTTGCAGAGGCAGTGGAATTGAGTCTTTCCTGCTACCTCAAAGACAAAGATGCCCCTACCCAGCTTACTAACATTTCCTGAGTCTGTGTCTGAGCACTTAGATTTTTGCTTTCTGATCAAGTCTTACATGCTTAGAGTTTAAAAAAATAACCCCCCAATCAGAGTTTGCTACTTATGTACTTCCTAATGCCTAATCATAAAAGAGTTAAAAGAACAGCAGAAAACTGCGAAAGCCAGGATTGTGACTGTAAATCTAGAACTCAGTTTTTCGTTATTGATTTGCAGCAGCATTCCTTCCAAAGGATAGGGAGGAAGGCTTCTTGTCTGGCATCGTGTACCATACTTGCATTTCTAGGATCAAATACATGTTAGCACATGACACTGCCAATCTGCATTCTGACATCTCAGTGGGCTTAAAAGCAAGAGGCAATTCAACTCTAAAAGTATTCTTGGAAGTGCAGTTGAGTGATTTTGTTTTCATGAGTAACACAACTGTTTTAAAGATGTGTATGAATTTTATTGGTATAATTCTTACTTTAACAAAATGACATTACGACTAAAAATTATTCTGGCCACAAGGAAGATTGTAGAGATTAGAAGATTGTACAAAAGATTGTAGTTTGGGTTAAGGGATTTGCTTGGGTAACTCATATGTTTGTGCAAGGATAGTGTTTTAATATGTAGGAAATGAGATACAGATATGTTCTCAGATCAGCAGTTTATGTGTCCTGGTATTTTGTTGCTGGAGAAGATTTACTGTAGCAGAAGGTTGTAAATTTCAGTGTCTTCTGATGCAAGTTTCTTACAGCTCTATGCAATTGGTGGCTGTTTTTTTTCTGCATGGATTCAACCCTTACTCTATAATCTAGAACCCTTGTGGATATTTTTCTGTCTATCCATTCTAAAGTGCTCCTCATATTTTTTATCTCAACAGTGACCTGTGATTCCAAGGGTAATTGTAATTCTGGCTTTAAAAATCCACTTTTGTATTTACATCAGTCTTTATCTCAGAGTGGGTGGGGGATTCCTTGGTCTTCTATAGTGAGATAGGGTTAGAAACACCTGTCTGCTTCTCTTCCCTTATTTATGATATAATTTGGGTAATATTACTGATCATTCGTTCTTTCCTGAAGCTTTATAGTTCTAACCAGGGTTTCTTCTTGTACCCAAATCTCTTCAAGTCTTTAATTTATAATGTTCTTTTCTGCGTCTTTTCTATTTGATGTATCCTTTTTCAGATGGGGGTGACCAAAACTGAATACAGAATTCAAAAGTGAACACACACTATTCAAGGTGAGGGAATATCACTAGTTTTATATAAGGCATAAGATTTTTTTATATATCTTTGTCCTTTAAAAATAAGTACTGATATCCTGATTATTTTTGCTCCCATTTGTAAAATATTTTTCTTGAGTAATCTGTAAAGTTGTCTAAATTTTTCATTGAAAAGTTGGTTAATTTATAACAGAATTTCTTATGGGTAATTAATTAATGAATATGGTACATTAATTTTCACTATGATTTACTATACACCATGTATGCTCTACTTCCTGTTGTTGTGTTGATCTAATTGCATATTTGAAATTCCTTCTGAAGACCATCATGAATCCACAATAGAGCTGACTGATCTTTATATCATTCATCATTCCCAGGGTTTGTCATCACATGGTTCCTTCCCATTTCATCCTTCAGATTATTGAAGTGTACTTGCCTGGGAGGTTTTTTCTGGGCATTGCCACCTTGATTTTGATCCCTCTAGCCAAGAGTCTTTCCTATGTTCTTGCAGATCTTGAAGAAAGGTTTGTGTTCCTCCATGTACATAAATAAAGGCTGGGAGTTGAAGAGAATGAATTGTACATGAGAATACTCATCAGAATTCCCATTGCCATCTCTCATTAACTTATTCACTGCATCTGGTCCTTCTCTGAGGCTTCCTCTCTTTAGGAGAAGAATTGTACATCTCACAACCCGTGTCTGGTTATTCCTTCCAGCAGGGATTTGCTTGCATTATGTTTGTGATGGTAGCAGGGGGAAAGAGGTGTTCTCAGGCTGGTAATCTGGTTTGGCTTTAACTCTTGCAAATTGGATTCATTTACATGAGTTCTCCATACCAGGACTTTCACCAGGTCATTAATAAAAAAAAAATAAACATCTCACCCTTTTGATGACTTCCTTGCAGTAGTATTTCTTATAATGGTGACATTGTGTTCTATCCAGAGTAGGTAATTAATAGGCATTGTCACCACAAAGAGTGCTAAAGAGAGCTAGTAAAGTTTGGTTTATATGAGAAGATCATACACTTTGTGTAACACACTCATATTAGGAGCATTGTCTCCATTTACCTTCAACTATATGAATGTACAGAACCCGAAATTTGTGGAGAACCTGTATGAAAATTCTTATTCAGTATGTTTGATATTGCAAAGTTGGAATAGCATGATAGGGCTTATATGCCTGTTTGGAAAGAATTTTTCTGCGAAACGTGTGATGGAGAGCTACCATTGCCAAGGATTTGCCAGCATTCCTGATGTCCAGCGCCTTTGGAGTAGGCAACAGCACCTGTGGAATGGCTGAGCTCCATGTGCCTCATACAGCACCATTGCCTTCAGCTTCTAACATGGAAGTTGGCATGGGTGGTGGGTGAAAGGTGCTGGAAGGAGTGGGAGAGCTGCAGGGAGGAAGGCTATTTCTATCCTCTCCACTCTGGAGAGCAGCAGGTGGTCAGTAAATAAACCAGTGATGTGATTGACAGTCAATACATTGACCCTCTCATACTGCCACACAAATGAAAAATAAAAATTGCTCAGTCTTTAGTCTCATTTCCTTGATCTCTGAGGGAGTATGTGTAGTGCAACTGCGTTGTAGGACCTGCAGTGGGAACATATTTGAGAAATTACTCCTGCATTCAACTGAGTTTTTCAAAGAAGTACAGTTCTGGGAAGCTGCTGTTCTTATTGTTTTGTGCTGTTCTTCAGTTGTTACTTTGTACAATGACTGTTGGGTTTTAGCTTTTTCATGTAAATTCTGTTTTGAATTGGATTTCTAACCAACAATTTCTAGGTAATGATCATCTGAAAAGGTTTGACTTCTTATAGATTTTTTTATGATTTATTTTTGTAGTATGAGTGATTCTTGCACTTCATTGTTTGTTCCCCCAGTGTAAGGGTTGGAAGAAATTTTCTGTTACTATGCTGCAGTTTTGATTTTTTTTTGTAAGTTTTTGCTTGGGGTTTGTTTTTGTTTTTAATCCTCCATCAAGGAGCTATCTATTTTTTTTTTCAAATTTGTTTATTTTGTTGCTTCATTCCAAGCTGGCTAACATGCTGAAGCGGAACTATTTTATGAAATATTCTGATCTTTGAACAAGTTAACAGAACAAATTGTGTGATTTCTTTCCTCAAAAGCTTACAAAATCTTAGAGGATAGTTTATGTATTTATGGTCTGTGATATGATAAATAGAAATTTGACTGTCCAAACAAGCAGCTGAAGCAAATACTCACTTGTGTCTTTCATCTTTTTAGATCTTTCTGATTGTAAGGTCTAAGCTGTGCTGTTTTATGATAGTGTTTTAAATTAACACTGATAAGAAAGAAATAGGTGCTTTCTCTCTAAAATCTTACTTCTAATTTAAGTACATTTAAGTAAGATTTAGTGTCCTTAAGAAGTTTAGAAAATTCTAGTGTTCTCCTTGTTGATGCCTTGGTGTGGGATAACAGGTGCTGTTTACTAAGGTGGGCACTGTGGTATCTTCTGGTCTGCTGAACATCTTGTGATCTGCAGTAAAAACCAAGCAGGAGTGTGAGTGTGTGTGTGTGTGTATGTGGTGCTATTTTGAGAGAGAGAAATACTAAGTTACGCTGGGGTTTTTTTTCATCTGATGTGGTGACTGTTGGGACATCTGGAGTTCCTACCACTCTTGTGTCTATGGTTGTAGTTAGGAAAGGGAATACCTTCCTTTTGAGGTGCATGGTGAAATATTCCTTATAGGAGAAAGGAGCTGTGGATCATCTTAAAAATAAAAATTGAAGGTTGATTCTCTCCACTTCAACGCTTCACTCCAGCTCTCCAGACAGATTTTTAACAGGAAGTTTAAAAGGAGAAACAGAAGAAGGTGTTTTTGAGCATGACATTAACAAACTTCCCTTAACAAAAATATTTGAGCTGATTAAGACCGCTTGAAACATAGTCAAACTCAGTTACAGTTCTCCTGCAACTTTATTTGCTGTGAGAAAGTTGTTCCATTTTAAGGACTAACATGAGACATGGTAGGAGACATTGGCCCTGAAAGAGCATCAGCTCTTCATCTTCCTCACTTCAAACCAAAATGTCTTTTTGTTCACTGTAGTATGGCACAGGTAGCTGTGCTCAGGAGCACATTTATTTCCTCTTCCTTCCTGGATGGTAGGCCTGGTGTTGGCAAGCGGGGAGCACTTTGCCTCTCTTGAAATACATTCCTTTTCCTTACACTTATTTATTAGTACTTTTCTTTGTGAAAAACTAACAGATTACTGTATGTTGAAACACAGCAAGCATTCTCTCTTTTCTTTTGGCATTCTGTCTGCCCTCATCCTTCTTTTCTTTGCCATCCCAGTCTCCAAAGGGACGCGCGGCAGACCGACAGGCCGCGGCTATTCTTGTACGGCGCGCGTATTAACCATTGAGTAAACCTAAGAGGTTTTACAGAGCTTATTTTAGCAGAAGCATTTGTTAAAGCCCCTGTATCCATAAGCTGTGTGTATACTCATTAACTATTCAGGGCTGTAACATAATACAACAAAAGGAAGTGTATTTTAACAGAGATCTGTAACAACCATAGGCAGACTGGCACCCAGCCAGCAGGGAGAGGCAGACGTTTCTCGCTGCTATTTCTGTCTTGTGGCATCCAGAGATATTGAATTGATTTCTTGGATAACGAAACTAGCTAAGACTTACTGCAGTGTCACGATCCTGCATTACAAAAATATGTGCGTTAGATCCCCAGAAGTTTATTGTAATCAAATCTTTGGAGGCAGTGGAAAACTGCCAGCGTGACAAGATTTAGCCTTCATATAATCACATCCAAAATGGTTTGTGGCAAGGATGGGGAGAACTGAAGTGCTAGCATGAATGGAAAGAACATAATTGTTTAACAGAATGTCCTGTCCTATAGATTTTCTTATCCATGGAAAGGATTGGATTTTCTCTGTAGCAGAAACCCGAATGGCTTCACTGGTCAGAGATGGGACAGAGCATTGGGGGTCCTTTCCCTGGTGGTGAATGTGCATCCTTGGAGCTTGGAATATGTCTATGTACAGCTTCTACCAACTACCCCTTGTGAAAAGGGATGGAGATGCTTCAGCTCTTGGTCTGCTGTACAGCTACAAAATAACTTCTCTGTCTCAATGTAGCATAAAAATAAGAATTTGTTCCCAATCCAGTACTTGTCAGTAAGTTAAAGAGTATTTTGATAAAGGTAAATGTCAGAGGAGAATGAGATATGTAGATAGTTACTATGATCAGAGTCTGTTTTGTGTGGAATGTCAGTAGACTATGCCAGGATGTGCTGAAGTGTAAGATTGGTGAGCTTTTACACAGATGAGAAATCCCATGTTTCCTGGTCAGTTGAATGCTCTCCTGTTCTGCCCAGCTGAAATGGGAATTGCCCTCTTGGTTTCAATGTTCCTACTGTTCTGTGAAATGCTAAGCTAACAACAGATTGTCTGCTTTAAAAGCAAATCATTTTATAGTGTGATGCTTTCAAAAATACTTTACGTCTCTAGGCATCTTTCTGTGTTAGAATGCAGTTATAAATTAGTTCTTTTTCCTTTTGTTAATAGCTTGAATGAGCTGGGAGGGAAGGTTTTAAAAGAACAAATACAATGAAAATGGATATTTGTGAAATTCTAGAGTTCGATTCCACGTGAAGAAAAATGTTAAAAGCCCCTTTAGCAGCTGTGTCAATACCAATTTTTCTGGTTCTTGAGTGCAGACATAAATTGAGATGGTGTTGGTTAAATAATTCACATTTGTTTTAGGTGAAAAATAACACCTGCTCTGTTTAGCAAGTGCAATGTTTTCATTTAAGTGATTTAAAAATTGATCACATTGAACTGATTTGAGTACGTTAAGGGATTTGCAGTTATGTAATTAAATTGATATTTTAAATAGCTTTAACTGTACTTTACAGTTGAGATGTGTGCAAGTGGATTTTCAGATAAAACTTTTAGTTTTTTAGGGATTTTTTGAGATAAAGACTATTGTGTTTGGAATAAAGTTACAGACATATGACATTATGTGGACAAATCATTTGAGACATCCTGGAGAAAAGGCGAAAGTTCTGAATCAGGGACATTCTGTTTTCCAGACATATCAGTTATTTTCATGTACATAGCAAACTGGTACTTGTAGGAAAAAACCATCTTGGAGCTGCAAAATATTACCACAGGTTACCTAGATAAAGAAAAATGCAATTTCTGATGCTATGATTTTATTGAAATAATTATCAAAAAACAAATTTTGGTGTTTTTTTTTTTTATTATTATGTTTTTGTTTGTCGTGTTGGATTGTTGAATGACCTTTCTTCCCCAAGGAAAAAAATTGAGTAACCATGTTTAATTTGCAGAGCACCAGAGATCATACTGGGATTGCCGTTTTGTGAAGCCATAGACATGTGGTCGTTAGGGTGTGTGATTGCAGAGCTGTTTCTTGGATGGCCACTGTACCCAGGAGCACTGGAATATGACCAGGTACTAGAATAAATTTCACAAGCATAGGCATACTTTCTGCAGCTTAAGCATTTCGGTTCATTAAATCCAGAATTTTAAATGCTAATAATATCCCCTATTATGTAGCATTTCCTCAAGTCTGTTCAATGCTTTTAATTTAGTCTTATTGATTGTCCTAGTAACATAAATCCTCTTTCTGAACCAGACTGTATATTGTGCTGCTTTTTTTGAATTAAATTTCCATTTGTCCTCCTCCCTCCATCTTACAAAATAGATGTTGGCATTGAAGCTGCTTTTTCTGCTGGAAACCAAAGTTTGCAGCTACCATCATTGCATTATAATCTCTCTTTCATTTGCCATGAACAGGGTTGACTCTGGAATGTCTATTCAGATGTCAGGATTAATTGTGTTCTGAATACTTTCTGATGCTTTCTGGAAGTCCAACAAAGCTCAAAGATTTGAGAGCCTGTACTTCACAAGGGATGAGAATGAACTGTCACAATAACACTGTAGATAGGCAGTGGTAAAGCTTGGAGCTCTTAAAGCTCTGCCTTTGCTTTGTTGGAGTTTTCAGCTACTGACACCATCAGCATCAGTGAGAGAACTTAATAAAACGTTGTTTCTAATGAAAGATTTAGAAGGTTTTCTATTTTAAACACTTAGAAAATAATGTGGAATTTGGAAATCAGCATCCCGACTATCCCCACCTGGTTTTGAACTTTGCAAGTGATGCCATCTCTTGAAAACCCCAGAAGGAACAGCACTGGCTTCTTGCTAACTTGTACATCTTTGATTCAGGATTGAGTTCAGGGGTAGTTCCTCCAGGATATTGGTCAGGTTATTCAAATCCTGCTCGTGGAGTGGGCTTTTGGCTCCCTGCACTTACAGATCAGACCTGCTTTTCTGAAAATCTGTTTGTTAAAACCATTTTCAGGGGATATATTAATTTTGTGTTGATGTTGGTAATGTTTTGTATTTCAGTTTCCTTCATTTACTCAAAATGCAGCATTTCATGTGTGGAAAGTGAGCTATGAATGGAACGTGGATTGATGCATTTAGAAGCCCTTTTTGCAGACTGTTGCTGTTAAAATGGAAAATAAAAGAGGAAACATCTAACAACCCGTATAATTCACTGTTCTTTTTTAGGATAAAGTGAAGGCATTTGTTTTTTGGAAAGCCTCTATAATGCCATCTCAAAAGTTTCCAAGAACTTGGCAAATATATTTACCTCTTACATATCATTCAAGTTTGCTGGAAGCCTCAGTTAATAACTCATCTAAGCAACTTGTCTGATCCTCCTGTTGGAGAAGTCGTGGTGGAAGAGGGGCTGCAACCTCCTCTGCTTGTAACTGTGCTCCAGTGGGTCTGCAAGACTTGCTTTGGAGAAATTACATTCAAGGCTTTTCTCAGAGACTACAGCAGGAGTAGGAGATGGCTTCCAGGGAGATTCCTTTCCTCTTGCTACATGATGTGTGTCACTGAGCAAATGATCAGGCAAGGGCATCGTGCCACATTTCCCCCCTGTCCCCCTGGTATGTGGCAACCAACACACTGGCCCTTGAAAGGGAGCTCTTAGTTCTTGCATTCACTTGTGGTTAGAACCAGTAACAGCTGTATTTCTCAGTGGAAAATAGCCCTGTCTTCTGAGCTTTGATACTCATTAGAAACAGGCACAGGTGCTTCACTGCTGAATTTTTGAATTAATGCACTGGCTTTTCCCCTCTACTTTTTAAGACTGTTTTCTGAGGACATTATAAATGATCTAGAAACATTTCTAGTCAGATTCTCTTTATTCCCTGAGGTAGAGAATACTAAATACCAAAAGTTGGCAGCGTTGTGTTTAGTTCCTCCCATCTTGGGTCTGTCACTTATTTTCCAGTAGAAGCCTCACATGTGCCTTTTACTCTCTACTGCCCGTCAGTTTTTCTCCTCTCAGGTGCTCCCAGCTCTCAGGTCCTCTGTCTTTCATTGACTTCTCATCTCTCTGTTTCTGATTTGGTATATTTGACCACTCTCTCCTTTTGATTTTTCCCTCTCTTCTCTCCTATTCCTTGGCTGCTCCTCCTTTTCCAGGGGCTGGCTCACCCCAGCAGTCCCTCTGTGGTGTGGGACCCTGCCCTTCAGAAGTTCAGCTCTGGCTGCTAGAATCTCCATCCTGATCTGCAACAAGCTTAGTTTTCAATTATTGCCAATTATTGTTCCAACTCCAAGGTGGTTTTTAATTTTAAAAGTAATACTGCTTCTGGGATAACTCCCCCCTTAAACAGTGAGTTAACATTGCATGCACAGTAGTTAAAACACATCATGTTTCAACAGATTTCTGTTGGAGCCTTGAAACGTCACTCTTCTAGGTAATACATCGATCATCAACTGTGATAGGTAATGCAAAATGCATAGCAAATCATCTTCTAAAATAAATGCATCTTGATCATTTTGGAGCAAAGTGTCTTTCAGGCATAAAGCTAGTCCATTCCCATCACACTCAGCAGCAGATTTTCTTGGACAACAACACTATCTTTTGTTGCCTGGAGGTTGTACAGGCACTCCCTTTCCACATGGAATGTTTCCTTGAAATGCAGGTGTGTCAGATGTGTAAAAGACTGATACACTGGAAGAAGCAAATGGGAAAGATTTTTATCAAGTTACATAATGAGAAGATGGAAAGAAAAAGAAAAATCATCAAAGTTCTATAAGCAAATGAAGCACTCCTACTGATTTTCCTGTTTAGAATTAAAAAAATACACTTAGGATTTGAGTGGGTTGAGGAAGTTATGACAGCCGCTCTCCCCAGCTCCTCGTTCCTGTGACCCAACCTAAAAAGCTTGCTTATATAGGTCACTTGGGAGGTTTGTTTATATATGGCTTCCTCTGAGAGATGGAGAGAGCAGTGCCAAGTGCTCAGTGTTAGGTTTCTCCCCTCTGTAAGATGGAGCTGTCAAACTGCAATGCTCTGAGCGTGGTTTGTTTAGTAATTTTTTAAATGAAATTACAAGTTTTTAACTGTGTGGGGATCACGTTTTGAAAACAAGGGGGTAAATTGTTTTCCCTGTTCTATTTTTTCCTCAGATTCGTTACATTTCACAGACTCAAGGTTTGCCAGGAGAGCAGTTGTTAAGCATGGGAACGAAAACGGCAAGATTTTTCTGTAGAGAAACGGATGCACCCTATTCTAGTTGGAGATTAAAGGTAAACAGTGTAATGTAGTAGAAAACAGCATATTATTTTGTGTGCAGAGAAACCAGAGAGGCCAAGATTCACTACAATGCCATTATCTCCCTGGTGCATCTTCTGTGGTTTTTACTAGCTCCTGGGCTGTATCCCTTCCATTTTTTCTGTCCCCAAGGTGCAGCTGCTGGGCTGTGCTGTGGCCAGTGTGTGGCTACCAGGTGGGGAATTCAAATTAAACCTTATATCTCCAGAGGTGCTAAATGAGTGGTTTGGTTTGGTTTGTTCTCTTTCTTACTTGGTTACTGCTTTTCGCTTCATGTAAGGAATTTGTCCCTGAGGCCCACACAGCTCTGTCAACATTTGTCCAGAACTGGCTTCAGGATCAGAAGTTCCTAGGAGAAAAAGGAGATTAAGAAACAACATGGCCGTATGCAGCTCATTTCTTTCAGATCTCTTGCTAAAACAGTCTTTGTTGGCTGAAAGCTGCAGAACAGTGAAGTTAAAACAAAATGTACTTTTATGTTCTGCTCACACCTTGCTTCTCTCTAAGCAACATTATTGCACTCTGGCCATAAGCAGAGCTTTCCCTTCCTATGCAAATAATTTACTTTTTTTAAATTGTATCTGTTCTAGGCCCAGCTTCCCTGTAAACATGGCCCAGTTTACAGAGGGCTCAGGAAGCAGTTAACAGTTGACACGAGATCTCTGCAGTAACAAACAGTGCCGAGCTCCCAGCACAAGTTGCGTAAGTCCCCCCAAGTTGGTAAATCCCCGGCGGCGCTGGGCTGGGGCTGCGCTGGGTTATGTAAGATTTCTCCAGTTACACCAGCCTGCTTAATCCCATACTCTGCTTTCTCAAGCACTTGGTCTTTAGGTGACACTTCACATCTGGCTTCTCCATGTCGGAGAGCCTGAGCGAGTTCTTGGTGCAAGCAGCGCTCCCCAGTTTCAGGAGCTCTTTGTTACCTTGCAGAGGTTAATTGGGACTTTTGGTATTGGTCATTACTTGCAGTTTTTGTCAAAGTTCATTTTGGAAACTTTTCTGTACTGTATGTTAAAAACCTTTTCCCTGAAGTCCCACCTTGCCTCTTGCAGCACCAGCCTACTGGTGCTGTCTGTGTTGAAGGAGGAAAATTTAAACAGAAAGTGCTATACCAACTCAAAAATCGTTCATTCTCTAGTATTTAATAATTTTTTTCATACTGAAGTGTTTAAAATATTTACACCAGCTCTTGTGGAGGAATAAAAGTATAAAAATGAAAAAACAAAAAGAGAAAACAAAGAAACTGCCTGGTTTTGGCATTTCTTTTACAGAGGTATGATGTTGCTGCTGTTTGGGGTTTAAGGTCTGAGTTTGAGAAAATTGGTAAATTATCAGTAATAGAAAAGCTGTGATATATAAAAATATAAGCACACAAGGGCGTTTACATAAACAGCTCTTTGCTAGGCTTCCAGCACTTCCTGTGTGATTCACTGACTATCTGTTATAATCCAGTACTGTGATTTGTCAGATGTAAAATATTGTAGTTTTTGTCTTTTGATTTAGAGAATGAAAGTAGCCAGTAAAGCAGCATACAAATATATAACTGAAATACTAATTATTTGGGAAAAAAAGTGGGTTTTAGGTCAATAAATAGATAAAGTTACTTTGTAGTTATAGGTGACCTCTATTGACAGATTCTAAACTCGGCTTTCCTTTTCTTTTTTTGAGACATTGGAAGAACATGAGGCAGAAACAGGTATGAAGTCTAAAGAGGCCAGAAAGTATATTTTCAACAGTTTGGATGATATAGTGCACGTGAGTATTAAAGCCTCCTTCCTGTGCAGAAGGAATGTGTGGGAAAGACTGGTGATTTTAAAACACTTTACTGGTTTTGAAAGAAATGCCTTTTAGAATGTTATTTATTGTGTCTCAGTCATATTCATTCTTCTCTACTGCTCTGAGGAAAATATCTGGCTGTGTCAGCCCTTGGAACTTTTAGTAAAGATTTTCCTTTTCCATTGCTTGTGATAAACAGTGGTACTTGTCCTTGTGGTGGGGGAACCCTTGAATTTTGTGTAAAATGTATACTTCTACCCCATCTGCCACTGTGGTAAAGAATAAACAAAGAATGCATATGGAACCTGCTCTGTTTATTGTATGATTTCCAGTATAATTCTGTTATCTTAACAATACAATTCTCAGTATAGTTTTTCACATTTTGTTTTTAAAAACGTAACTGTTTCCTCACTTTCCTTTAGTTTTATACCTCTCTTGTCAATAAGAAAAGGCAATTTTTTGTTGACTTTCATATCCTGAAAAAAGGATCAAATCTTGTTGCAACGTTGGCATAAGTACAAGCTTGAAATTGTTTTTTGAAGATCAGCTCTGTAGTTTAAAGATCTTTATTCCAAATCTTACTTCTTAAATTCCAAGTCCCAAACTGGAATAAAGCCTTTCAGCAGTTTTAACTGGGGAGGTTGCAAAGGGGGATCAGTGTGTGTGCCTAAAAATGTCACTAATTCCCAGCCAGCTATTCTGGGATAAGACAAATTAATGTACCCCATGTGATAAAAATGCTGAATATTCATATTTTATAGCAGAAAACAATACCGGAAAGAGTTGAACTAATATGCATATCTTCTATTTGACTCTTATGTTCGATGCCAGGTGAACATGGTGATGGATTTGGAAGGAAGTGACCTGTTGGCAGAGAAGGCAGATAGGAGGGAATTTGTCAGTCTGTTGAAGAAAATGTTGCTTATCGATGCTGATTTAAGAATCACTCCAGCTGAGACCCTGAACCATTCTTTTGTTACCATGAAGCACCTCCTTGATTTTCCTCATAGCAACCAGTATGTAACATAGAAATCTCTGTTGTTGCAATTGATTTGTATAAAAGTGTTGTTTCTTCTATCAGAGAGAAAAAAATCTTTCATCATTTTTGCAGTGTCGTAGAAAATTCTTTCAAGTGCTTGCAGTATTAGATACATCTACTGGGTCAAGGAAACTGGTTGAATAACTGTTTTTCTCTGAAAGTAACAGTTAGAGCAATAGATTTCTAAGTTGGTTTTATACATGATTGTTAAAATTCCAATCCACATGTGATTTTTGGAAGTATGAGGAGTTCCAGTCATTGAGGGCTAGGGTGGGCATTTCCTCTTGAGGTTAGCATCTCAGATACTTCCTTTCATGTGTTGATTAATGTGGAATATATTGAAAGTTTTCTTGCAGTTCTGGAGTTGCATATTTCACTGTGGATTTCCTAAAGTTGCAAGCATTTCACTGAAAGAGCAAGATTTCCATCTGTTTAGTTTCCTATCTTTCCTGTTAGCACACAGTTGTTAAAAAATGGTGTTAGATGGAAGGAGAAGGAAACAGCAGTATTTTTCTTGAATTTAAAATATGCATCACAGAGGCTTGGCGTGACCATAGTAACAGCAAAGTTTCTGTTTTTCTACCTGTGTGGATGATCCCATTTTGGGAAATTGGGAAATGTGGGCTTTGAACTAATTTTTTTTTTTTGCCTTGTTTTTGGGAATTGTTTTTTACCTTTAATGATATGAAATGGTGATTAAAGCAACTTATTTTCTGGTTCTGATAGAGTGAAGTCCTGCTTTCATATCATGGATATTTGCAAATGCCGATCAAACCTGTATGACTTAAGCAATTGCAATAAAACATCACTCATGAGATCAGTTGCCTCAGGCAGTGCAGCCAACCTGACTGCAAGCTTTACCAAAATTGGTCCAGTAAGAAGTCAGGTAAAAACAATGGTGTGTGTTTTTCTTGGTTTTGTTTGGTTTTGGTTTAATCTGTTTTTTTTTTTTTTTAACTGTAAGTTCAGTTAATGCAGTTTTTCTGATGAGTTTAATAATTGAAAAAAATTATATCTGTTAAGTGGCAACATCTTCTGTCTTTTACTCTCATTTTTTGCTAATGTTTTCTTAAACAAATCATTTAGAATATGTTTCAAATTACGTGACAAGCTGGGATTGCCAGTGCTGTAGTCTGGTGCCCTCCAATGGCCGAATGTGATGGCTTCCTGTGAAATGGATTTGAAATGTTGATTTTTATAAGTGGTTCTAGTTGTTTACTGTATAAAGCGGTGGGGCAAGTGTGTGAGAGATGTAAATTCAGCATTATGATAACGTTGCCTGTGTTGAATCTGTTCCCATAGGCATTAACTGCATCTGCCCACTCAGTTTTGCACCAAGGGATACCACTGCAGGCAGGAACTGCTCAGTTTGGTTGCAGTGATGTTTTCCAACAAGCATTGATTATATGTCCTCCTGCTATTCAAGGTATCTGTAATTGTCACAGTTCCTAAAATATGAGTGTTACTGCCTGTCTGTTAGCAATATTTGAGTTTTTCATTATATCCACTCAAGGTTTATATTTAAAACAACTTAATTATGTAAAAATCAGCATGTGAGTCAGATGCAGATACATTGCACCTTCCTAAAAGAACCAGCAAATCAGCATCTTGCAGAAAATGATTTAAGCAATCCAGAGCCTATCTTCATATACTGCACACACACACATATAAATTTATATCTTGGATAAAACAGAGGAACAAAGTGTAAAAGATGAAGCAATAAGGAGGGTGTTCTGAAATAAAATTTGAGAGGAAACAGGAAAGATGAAGGGAACATCAGTGTTGTATCCTAGTAATAGTCATTTCTGGAAATGGGAAGGTCGTTTATATTGTTTGCTTATTAACTTAGCTTGATTATAGTCTCCATTCCAAAGATGTAATTTATTTATTTGTCTTGATGATGTTCAGCGTTATGTTGAGATCAGGTCTTGGAGTTAGGGAGTTTATAGGAAGTAGGTTTTTTTAAGAATGACCTTAGTTCTCCCTCTGCATTTTAAAGTTTCAGAAATCACACTGTATGCACTCTGAAAAGAAACAAACCAAGGATGTTCAATCTAAACTTAAACCCCATGAAATCTTAATCTTTATAGATAAAGACAGATACAGCACATTTTATCAGTAATGTTATTTGTGGCAGCTGCATCTACCTTGGGTTCCAGAAACCCAAGAAAGGTCTGAGTGTTCACCAGGCAGTGTCATGTAAAGCTGCTTCCCACAGATTTCCTTCTGAGCAGTTTAAATTGTATATGTTCTTTACACAATGACATACTCTGTAATTAAAAAACGCTTTTGTTTTCATTATTCCCAGATGAATAAAGTGATTTATAGAAAAGGAAACAGTACAGGCAGACACTTTATCTGTGATTTGTATACTGTATTCTTAATATGATGATAAGTTTCCAAATTTAAATTCTGCTAGAGCTGAAGTGAAGGGGATGTATTGTTTTCATCACATAGGTGACGAGTTGCTGGCACGGATAAAAAGGGGATATTAATGGTATCTGGCACTGCTTCAGAGTTTCCCAGCTTGGCTGCTCTGTGGAATATCTGAAGTGCTAAAACTCTCTACTTCTGTCAGAGCTAAGATGTTGCTCTTCTAGATGACTGTGGGGAAAAAAATCAGTCAAGTGCATTTCAAAATGAAAAGCTTTGAAGTGCATGGTTATAACTTAGTATTGTGTTGTGACGTGAGAGAATTACATTAGATGAAAACTTTCTTTCATCCTGTACTGTAAAGATTAAAAAAAAGGCCCAACCAAAACACTTATAAACTTTAGTGTAGTAATTCTTTAGTAGTTACCTGTGAACACCCATTGCTTGATCTTTGACTAAAGCACAGGTGCAGTTAGAAGATGAGACCAGGGATATCTTTTCCTAGCCAGTATTTTCTGCAGGCACGGCTATTCTGTTGCAATTTCTGCTAAGAAAAATTCCTTTTTCATTATAGTTTGACATTATGTAAAAAAATGTTATTGTGGTCAACATTGCAGCATTGCTGTACATGTGTTAGTTTCGTGTGGCAATAATGAAATCTATACAGGGCATGAGATGCATCTTGTGAACAGTGCTGTGGTTTGCATTATTTTGATGAAGAGAGGAGTAGGTTTATGGATTCTACTGCAAATATTTGATGAAGTACACAAAAGATTTTACATTGTTTCCCAAAAAGAGATGGTGGCAAAGAGGGACATTATACATGTGGCATTGCCACCTATAAAAACTGAGAGGAATGGGTTTCATCCTGCTGGAAATACAGAACATGAGGTGTGAAGCAGTCCATTCTGAGAAGCTTTGAAATTCAGTTCTGCTTACTTTTTTCTGTTTCCTTTCAAATTCTTTTAATGTACTTTGTGATAAAGAGTAAATGCTTAGCTTTGCAGAACTTTCTGCCAAAGAAATTCCTCTTTCTAGTAGTCTGTTTCCAACTAGTAGCTATTGGCAGTTCTTTCTGGAAATCACAGCTGCAATATTTGTGCAGAGAAGTTATGGCACAAAAAATTTTTAGCTGTTAATTTGTTTGGCTTGAAAGTCTGAATTATGGAATTAGATCATAAACTCATTTTTTAAAATGGTGAAATGTTTTAAAATAGTTTTCTATGTTTGCTCAGAAAATATATACAAGACTGCTGTTTGCCTAAAGCTTGGGTTTATGTTTTTTTTCCCTGACAGGAATTCCTACAAACCACAGCAAACCCACCAGTTTCTCCCTGAGGGTGGATAACGCAGTTCCACTGGTGACCCAAGCCCACGCAATTCAGCCGCTACAGATTCGAGCAGGAATCCTTTCTCAGGTTGGCTTACTTTAAAGCAAAACTCTTACTGACTTAGTGACTGTTTTTAAATGTAAAGTTCCGTTGCAGTCCCTCTTGTGGTCTGTGCTGAACTGCAAGCAGCGAGTGTGACCTCAGTGAGTTGTGCCCTAATGCCCTCTGTGCTTCCCGGCAGACGTGGTCGAATCAGACGCAGCAGATCCTGGTTCCTGCATGGCAGCAGGTAGCACCAGTGGCAGCTCCAGCCACATCTCTGGCCTCTGATCCTGTGGCTGGCCCACAGAGGCTTGGAGACTGGGGGTGAGTCCATCTGCTTTTGTGCAGCACCTCAGTGGCTGGGATTTAACAAGGACTGTGGGTGCTGGTGCAAATGGCTTGCGATATAAACCTGCCTTTCCTTTTCCTCAGGAAGATGATTACCCAGGGCACCCACTACAGCTCAATGATACCACAGCCTCTTTTAACACATCAGATAACCTTGTCTGCCCCTCAGCCAATTAGTGTGGGCATTGCACACGTTGTCTGGCCTCAGCCTGCAGCTACCAAGAGGAACAAACTGTGCCAGAACAGGTCGGTAGAATATTTCTAAGACAGAACATTCAGAGACAGTGTACCTGTCATTGCTGTTTTGTGGGCAAGGAAACAACCTGCAAAAGTGGCATCTTTGTTGGAGACTATTGCTCTTAGACAGTCTTGTGGGAAAATGTGTTCTTTCTCCTTAAGTTTTCAATGCTGTTTGATTGTAGACTAGATGAAGGAATACTTGCAATAGTCAGAGGTTTTAATTCTTTTTGATTAGTAGCCTGTTATTGTGGAAAGTTGTCTTTACAGGCTTTGGGAAGGTATAAGAATATATTCAGGTAGCTCTAAAGAGATATTCCTAAGTTTACATGAGGGAGGATATATCAGGTTTAGACAACTGAAAATAAAGAGAGACTGTATAACAGGGTTGCAGTGTGCCTTCTAGTCGTCTTTCATTGGTAGCCAAAAATACTTCAGCTGCTTGCTGATGGAAATATGCCCCACTGCCATGCAAAGTACTGGCAAAGGTGTGGGATGCTCCATAAGGGGGAAAGTATAGGTTATGTGGGCAGTATTAAGCCAGGGGTTCATCTGCAGGCTACCACCTTTTATTTTCAAGGAGGATCTTTGCAGGAAACCTGGCTTGAATTTGTTTGCTCGTTTTTCACCCAAATGGGAGTTTTATTTCTTTTTTCCTTTATGAGAAAGTGGGATTTTCAGTATGCTCTATTCAGCGTTGTTGCCTTTGATATTACATATTTGGTATCTTTCTCGTTAATGTTTGAAAAGTTTTTTTACCTGTGTTTACTGTTCTGTGTTTTTCTAAATTGGTGGCTTAGCCTACGTTGCCTGCTTTGGTTTTGTTGACAACAGTACAGTTCCCAGGTCTCTTGGCAGAGATTCACTAAAAGCCAAATGATGTGTTTCCTTCACAGGAGCAACATGTTACAAAACACCAATATCCAAAATTCAGCCTTTATCTCTCCAAAGATACTCAACCTGAAGGCTGTCAAGAGAATAAGCTGCATAGAAGCACAGGACAATCTGAACTCTGAAGGACAGGAGAGCAGCTGCTGTGAGGCCTCGGTCAGGCTGGCCCCTGACCCCTCTGTCCCCAGCACCCCACGCCAGGCCCTGTTCCTGGCCAGCTCCCCCAGCCCTGCCGTCAGCGTCATCACCATCAGCAGTGACACCGACGAGGACGATGTGGCACGGACACACTCACTGAGGGAGTGAGGATCTGCCTTTATTTTTGTTAAACTTCACTGAAGTACAGCTGTCTTAGCACAGCTACTGCAGCTAATGAATCTCAGTTAAAAGTGGACAAATAATGAGCTTCTAATCAAATTTCAGGAGGAAGTTAACTTTGTAGCACTGTTATTTGAAAAGGAACAACACTGTCAGAAGTCTACCTCTTTAATCCCTGTGTTATGCCTTTTCAAACCTTAGTTTTTTAAGGATTTTTAATAATCATGCCATACTGTACCTATTTGTTCAAGGTCAATCTTCTTGCCATGAATACTCAGTGTTAACATTCTAGCATTAGCATCCAGTAGATATCATAACATACATATGGGTAGAAAATACTTCTCCAACAGTGTGAAAAGGTGAACCTTTGGGTGCAAAAGCAGATGCTGGGTGGAGTTTTCTTTCCCAGAGCCATCACAGAAGCATTCAAAGCTTAAAAGTGTAATGTTTGTTTGACTTCATCTTTAGTTGTAATGATTCTGAACTGGAGGAACTTGTGTTTTAAATCTAAGCTTTGTCAAAGGTTTCAGGACTCTTAACTGCTGTAGTAAAATATTTTAATCTACTTGTTTTAGTATTGATTCGGTAAAAAAATTGTCCTTTTAGTAAGTTCTCAAAAATGCTTGTTTAGTCTAAATTTTAAAAGAACGCTGAAAAGGTTTTAAATCTCTTTTGGATGTAAAAGAAGCAAGGAATTGGATGTTAATTTACATTGAAAGGGCCTTTTCTAATATTGGACCCTTTTTTATTCCGCAATTGCACTTAAATGAGTAGTGAATGCGAGATGGTGTATTTGCTGACTGTGTTTTTGTGTGCAGGTGTAAAGGGAGCCTGGAGTGTGAAGCCTGCCAGAACACCCTGAACATCGACCGCGTGTGCTCCCTCAGCAGCCCCGACAGCACGCTCAGCACCAGCTCCTCGGAGCACTCCAGTCCCTCTCCTTGCAAGAGATCCAACAGGTGAAAAGTCACGCTCCTTTCAACAAAATCAAAGATCTTGGTGTACAGCCGACCCAGTTTATACTAAAAAAATGCACAAGTTTTGTTTTGTTGCCATCTGGTGAGGGCAAATGATCTATTTAAAAATTAATTTGCTGGCTTACAGTTGCACAGCATAGACTGCTCTGTTCTCATTCCTGACAGAGCTGTCTTGCTGCATTGGAAGCTTTCAGAATTCTGAATGGATGGTGTTTACACAGTAAATACAAACACATCGCGTGCAAGTTCCTTTAGAATAAAAATCTTCTAGAATTGCAAGATTAAGCAAGTCAAAGTAGGATGTGACAGATTTGGTCACCACATATTTTTTAATTTTTGCAGCCCTGGGTTGTCCTGTTGTGTGTCTTGTGATCTTTAATGACATTTGATGCCTTTTTCCTTCTACCAAAAGTAAGGCTCACTTAGGTGAACACTGTTCATGTGAACAGTTTTTGAATGTTTTTATCTTCACTGTCTCGTGGCTAGATTGAGCCTTCAGCAGTTTCATTGTGCAAAATGAATTCTAATTAAGGTCCTAATGAAAAAAGTTTATTTAAAATAATGAAAGATTCTGTCAGAGCATGTATTGACAAGGAGGTGAACTTCAAGTCTGTACAGGCAGTTTTATATGTTTTAAACTTTGGGCAGCCTGAATTAAGGATGTTTTTAATGGATAATTTATGTATATAAATCTTTATAGAAACACAATCCTCTTCCCTCAAGAAAAAAAAATTTAAAAACAGACTTGTGCATGGACAGCTGTGACATCCATTTGGAATTCTGTAAAGCCTGAGGTCTGTGGTGAACAAACCTCTGCAGTGCTGGACACTGAATGCACTGAAAGAGGTGGTGGGTGGTTGTTCTCTGCCATGGCCAGGATTAATCCATCACACAGATCACAGATTTTTTTGAATTAGTTTTCTGTTAGGTTCCTGAACATATCCAGCTCATTCTGCAGATACAACTGCTAGTACAGGGAGAGATTTTTCATTTTGTAGGATGATTTGATGGAGAGGATAAAGCCAAATTCCTGCCACTTCTGTGACTTCGAAGATATTAAAATAAAAAGTTGCCGGAGTTAAATAGATGGACTAATCCAGGTGTATTTCCCTGGTCCTGTTTTTTTAAGCTTTTGTCATATCTGACTGTAAAAGAAGAAAATAATGAGAAGCATTTGAAGAATTTTCATTCAAATAATTAGATTTTAGATTAAAAAGATTTAGATGGCAGTATGTGTCTTATACTGGGAGGCGTCAGGTAATCTTACTGCTTGGTAGTTAACATTGTCAGTCCTTTGATATTCTTTAATATCAAAACATTCAAAACTTCAGGAAAGTGTCTATAAAGACCTGCTTTATTTTATGGTATTTTCTTTGAATTACAAGGAACTGACCTGTAATTTAATTCTCCTTTGTAGTTCAACTTTATGTCAACAGCAGAGGAATGTGTTGGGTTCTGATTTCAGTAGCATTCTACTTGTATTAAGTCATATAAATAGTAACTTGAATCACAAATTAATAATATAGAAGTATAATTAATTGCTCAGTAGTTGTCACATTATCACTATTTGTTACTTGAAAAAGATACTCAGAATTACCTGATTCTGTTGGCTAAATCTTCAGACATTTGTGCTGGCCCTCGTAGTATCAAAGTACTTCTCATGAAAAGTTAATTTTCATAAATGGTTGCATTTATATTGTCTTCTTTTAAACAGCATGCAATAAGGACATGTTACCTTAGCTGTAGGATCACTAAAGGACTTGGCTGTGTGTTTAGGCATTAGTGAATTCACTGCTGTTTCTTGTATGCTTTAAGTTAAGCATTTACACCATCAAATTTTAATATGAAGAAGTTATCTTCTTTCTCTGAGCCTTGCAATTTGTGGGTAGGATGAGTTTGAATATATGTGCTTGTCTTATTAAAATGTATAATTTTTATCCACTTCTGAGTAATTTCACCTCTATAAATTTAGTATGTTAATTTAAGAAACTGTACCTCTGTCATGCAAAATACCTTTGTTTCATTGCAATGCTTTTTTTTTTGACAGTATGTCAGATGACGAACAGGAGAGTGGATGTGATACAGTGGACGGTTCCCCAAGCTCAGACTCCTCAGGACATGACAGCCCTTTTGTGGAAAATGGCTTTGTAGACAATAACAATAAAAATAAGGAAGCAAGAGCCTCAGTTAACCCTGAAACCAAATCAACTGTTTGCACAGTAGTGGTACCACCCATGAGACTTGAAAACAGGTTACATCTTGAGGAACAGATGGTGAATACAGGTAAGTTAGTTCAGGTGTTTTTCTATGCCAGTAGATAAGAATAGTTGTTTTACTATTTATTCAATATATATATATGAAGATTTTGACCTACTCATACAACTGCTAATCTGTAGTAACCACCAATAAATAGTGCTAGGGTTTGACTTTAATTAGTGTATTGTACTATTATTTCTTCCTGTATGCTTAAGCAAATGAAACCTTGTCTAACTTTTGTCAGAAGAGAATAGTGACAACAAAATCATAACATTGTTTATTTCTGTCTTGGAAGATGCTACGTGCCAGCCACTGAAAAAGGGTCGGTCTGTCCTGGGAAGAATGAACCAGTCTTCTGTGGTAGGAAACCGTCAGCAAAAACTGACATCAGCATTCCATCAGCAACATGGAAACTTCAGTCAGGTATGTGCAAACGCAGCTAACAAACCCCAAACGTGGAGCTGGACAAGTTGAGTTCCAAACTGAATGCATACAGTTTCAGCTGCTGTCAATGGCAGCTGCAGGTTTTCTGCAGCTTGATTAAAGAAGTGGTCCAATCTTCAAAAATGGATTTCAACTTACTGGGCAAGTCATAAGTATCTTTCATTTTGGGTCATTTTCTTAAAACAGCTTACTCTATTTTAAAATATAATAGAAAAGCCACCATAGGGAAAATTGTCAATGCTTGCACAATATCAAAGCACGAGACAAAAGGAAAATATGTTAGCATTTATTTTTCCTACATCCAAATGCTAAAATACTCCTAGTGTGCAGTTAAAATCTGCAGCTGTATCTCAGTGTTGTTTTGTCAGTAGTGTGCATGAAAATCTTTTAGTTTGAGTACCCAGAGATGAGATAGAGCTTAGCAAACCCAACTGTTTCTTACCTTTGCTGCCAGGTAATGAAGCTGGAGGGAAGATGGGGTCGTGATTGTAGTGCCATCCAGTGTTAGAAGATGCCCAAAGCTAATTTAAAAGTTGCTTTTATCATTGCCCAACAACCCAGTAAATGTGACTACTGTGGCTGAGAACTTAAATTGACACACGACATCAAGCTTAAACCCCTTTTAATTAATTAACTTGGAGCTGTAGCTGCATTGAGCTTTTGGTTAGATAGCTGGAGGTACATTAATGTGAGAGCAGTACCTGTTTGTGTAAGTCTCGCAGAGAAACTGTGAATATTGTCAGTTAAATGCTAAATGAAAGCATGCTATATGTAGATAAGAGGATTTAGCAATAATGACTTGAATACTTCAGATTGAAAGAAACATTTGGGTGGGTGACAGAGTCTCCCCTTCTGCATGATTATGCAAAAGGATTGGTTTAATTAATTCTAAGCAAACCTTAATATGATCAGCATGGTATTAATTTTTAATCTCTTCAATGTCTGCAGCTCCTCAGCCTCTTGGCAGAAAGTGTAAAATGTTATTTTCATTAAAAAATTTATGCTCATCCTTCCTTCTTTGGTCGATGCCCTATGTAGTTTGAAGTCTGCATTATTTAATGGGAGTAATTGATTTTTAGTCTTTTCTCTTTGTAACTGTTAATGATTGCACATCTTCCTGTGATCATAGCCCTAGACTTCTGTTTGCCTAGTTGTCTCAGATATTTTCAATCCGTTTATTATTTTTTTCTGCTCTCCTCTAAAATTTCTCTCCTATTTGTCCTCTTTGTGCCTCATTATGGTGCCCAAACTGAATGCAGCACTTCCAATTGATGCCAAGCCAGTGCTGAGTAGAGTGGAATAAGCACCTTGCTCATGTGATACATGGTATTTCTGTTAAAACAGCCCAGCATGGCATTTTATCCTTTTTCTTTTTTTTTTTTCCTTTGCAAGAGCATTAAAATAACTTGTGTTCTGTTTCCCATCTCTTATCGTCTGTGCTGCTACCTAAATAGCTAATACACTTTTTTTTTGTTCTGTTGAAGCATTTAATAACCCCCGTCTCTATATTTCTCCCGATTTTAAGTTGACTAGTTTTAGCGCATTACTCCATTTTTCCCACTCTCTTGGTGCTGGGGATTACTAAACCCTGCCCATCTCTGTGTGTGTGTGTGTGGCCAGGTTCAGCCCTTTGGCTCGGGGCCGCAGGAGTGGAACGGGAACTACGCTCCGAGAAGGCAGCAGGCTTTCCTCCCGCCCACGGTCGCCGGCCACGCGTTCTCCCTGCCCCAGGGCAGCCCCAACCGCGGCTCGGTGCACGCACACCTCTCGGGGAGCTCCCACCTGGGCGGGCAGCCCACCATCCTCCCGTACGCCTCGCCGGCACCGCCCGTGGCCCACCTCCTCGCCTCGCCCTGCGCCTCCAGGCCTCTGTTACAGCCCCCAGCCTACAACCTGACTCACCCCGCTGGCATCGTACACCAAGTCCCAGTGGGCATCAACCCTCGCCTCCTGCCTTCCCCCACCGTCCACCAGACTCAGTACAAGCCCGTTTTCCCACCCCACTCGTACATCGCGGCCTCGCCCGCGGCCTACACGGGATTTCCTCTGAGCCCGACGAAACTCGGCCAGTACCCGTTCATGTGAGGACTCGGACACGGTATATTGAGGAAGCTCAATGATACGGAAGTTTGGTTTAAGAAGAAACATGGTATTTATTAAATATTAGCCATGGCACAACAGGAAAATTATTTTTTTGAATCATGTAGACTTGGGTGCAATTTAAACAACTCTGAGCTTTAAAAAAAACTCACTTTTAATGTGTTTTGCACATTTGGTATAACTTGTCTTTGGTCATGTTATCTTCTTATATAGTAACTTTAGACAGGTGACTTATGGGAGCAGAAATCTGGTTTTGCTCCTGCTATTTTTTATAAAATTGCCTTCTAACTAGTGCAAGACACGTCTACATTTGGGAAGCCATTCAGTGTACAGAACTAGAGCAACAGATGCACATGTGTCAGCAGTACAGTGTAGAAGTAACTTGTTTGTATTGCGTATCTTGGTGTTTAAATGTTGAGTCACTTATCTAAAAGTTGAGCTGTTGTTCTTCACATTGCATGTGTCTTTTGCATGGGCAAAGAAAAGGCCTAAACATTGCTCTTAAATGTTGTTGTCCTAATAATCTCAGCTGCATTGTAAACTGTTCCCACACATAGTGCCTTAAATATTTGAGGTTGTTAATGTTATTACTTATATATAAATGTTGAGGACTGCAGCACTTAAAAATTCAGATCTGCTGATTTTTTGATAGCGTAATGCTCATTTTGGGTTTTGTGTGGTATGATTTTAGTATTGGGTGTATTTTCCTTATTGAAAAGGCAGCATGTTTTGCTGTAGCTGAATTTTGCTGTCTTTTTTTCCCCCCAGAATGATCTAGCTTCAAGACAGGACTTTAGTAGTGCTTAAGGAAAGTTGATTCAGTAGCTATTGAGTAGTGACACACAAGACAGTATTTCATACTGGTTAAATGGAACTGCAATACAACCTAAGTAGTTTATTTTAAAAGTGTTTGTCTAATTGGTTATAACAAAATATTTAGAGGTGAGGTAGGCATGACTGACTAGCTAATGAAAGGAAAAGCCAAGTGCTCATTGATCCATGATGTGGTTTCATCTTAGCTTGAGCAAACCATGCAGTATTTAATAACTAGTAGCAGAATATTTACTATTGAAGCTTGAAAAAGATGTGAGTTCTTTGTGTGCAATCTTTCATTTATGCATGGGAGAGATTTTAGTCTTTTTACATGATAGTATTTGTTTTAGCCTGTTGTGGGTGTTTGCTTATTTAATACATTCCGTCAGGGACGTAAATTACATGCTTTTTGCATTATTTTCTTTTTCTTTTTTTTTTTTTTTCCCTTAGGAAGTGTGTCTTTTCGTTTTTTGTTTTGTTCAAATGAAGTTGCTTTTGCAGCACCAAAGACTTAATCATCCATTTCCTATAAAAGGTAGCTACTTTTTCATAGACCTCAAGTATACTGTAGTGTAGAGATGGGATTTACGGAAGGTATTAAGCTGAGGCTGTGTTTTAGCTTATGGGCAAGTAATAAATTGTATCATTTATCTTGAATGTATCATAGATAAGCTGCTATATAATGATTGCCACTTCAGATAGCTGTGAAATTAGGTGATTAACTAGTTCTTTCTTAGCCTTCTAATTTCTGTACAAGTCTAATTACATGAAATAGAAGCTGGGTTTTGGGTTTGTTTTTGTTTTGTTTTTTTTTTTTTTTAATTTTTATTTTGTTTTCATGTTTGAAGTGTCGTAACTACTATACTGTAAATGATGGAAGATGATTGCATATGTTTTTTTGGGGTGTGTTATTTGCATCAGTATTTTATCTCCATTAACTTTGAGCTCATCACTGCATATAAGTGGATGTATTAATGTAACTTAATTTTTTTATGTTTTCATATTGGCATTGTGTAGACACGTAAGAAGCTGCATCTTGCAGGCTTGACTTAACTTTTTTAAAAACAAAATCTGGAATACAATCCTTGCAATGTTGACTGGAATAAGAGTGCAAAGCATTTGAGTTTAACTCTGTCAATAAGCTAATAACTGGTAATCTTTTTCTTTACTCCACTAACACAAGCAGTGTTTTATTTAATGAATGTCTGAATGAAATAAATGTGCCTACATTTGATTTATTTTTTAATAACTAAAATACAACAGTATTAGATCATTAAAAAAAAAAATACCAGCAGTACATTTTTAATCACAATGAAAATTAAGAAACCTAACTTTTCCCAAAAGTTTCAATGTTTTTAGTAATCAACTCTATGCATTTTGTACAAGTGTGTGTGTTATATAAAGTATACATTAGCAACTAGGAGTATCCTGATGAATTTGAAATCTTACCAACACATGTAAAGCCGAAACATAGGGAGTCAAATTGGGTGTCCACTTTTACCATTTCCAACCTGTGCTGTGTGGTCCAGCAGGCAGTTTTCTGTTCACTCCCTCGTGTTGGGAAGCACCCTTTTTTTGGTGCTCACTCCATTGCAGGCAATGGACACACCAAGAACCACCAATGCAAACGGAGCACATCGATTTTGTAGCGTGGTAACAAAAACAAAAAAATATATACTGCTTTTTTTTTTTTTTTCCTGGGGCCACGGGGATCATCATGAGTCTGATGTATTTTCTGTACTTTCTTTTTACTGTGCTTGAGGTTTGGAGCTGATGTGCGTGTTCAATTGACACGGTTTTCTGTGTGTCACCACAGTATCCTGGCGTATGCAGGAAAAGGCTGCTGTAAATGCGCCCCAAATTAGATCTGCTGCTCTTTCTATGTATTGTAATCTTAGAAATGTCTGCATTTCAAAGAATGAAATATTTGGGATCCTGCCACCTCTTAAATTCAATACACCAGGTGACTTTCCCCCCTCCTCCTGCAATATACTCTGAGAGAACAGACTCTTGTCACTGCAAGTGTCTGGGGCCCATCTGCAGAAAATAAAGCTTTCAGGGCGAGGGCCTTTTCTGTGAAAAAAGTCATCCTCTGAGAAGCATTTTTACATGATACCGTTTTAATGCCTTTTTTAAATAAAACACTGCATGACTACGGAATTGCATATCTGCATATTACTTTAATTTGCAAGGTTTTATATGAATTTCTTGTGTTCGGTTTTTAACTTCAGGGTGTTTTATTGGTCAAATATGCTACTGTATTAACTCCTTTTTTTTTTTTTGGTTTTAATTTTTAAATCTTCTGTTTTTACTGCTAATTAACGTGGTTTGTGTTAAGTAAAAGTTAAATCACACTGCAAGCTGTAGGAAGACTTGTTCTAGAAACACCCAGTGATAGAGACTTGATTAATAAGGTTGAACTGTTACTGTTTAACAATTTGTAGACTTGTGGCTTTTTTTTGCTTTGGATTTCTCTGCTACACTAGTTCGCCATGTAGCAATTGCACTGTGCAATATTACAATATGAGGACTGGGAAAATTTTTTATGGATGTAATGTCTCTTACAGTTTGCGATAGTATTTCTTTCTAGTTCTCAGTGATTTAAATGTGACCAAGCCTTCTGTACTTTGTCACAAAAAGCGGGTTTTCCAGGTGACTATTTTGGTGAGTGTCAAAATAAGAATTTATGGTGTATTACTGTCAAGATTCACTTTGAATTAAAATATATATTGCAGCAGATGACGTCTGGTGGCTTTTATTTTTTGCTGTGTTACATGAAGGCAAAGATGATGAAAATTGACTGAGAGGGCTCTACAATTCTGATGTAATCATTCAACTAAGCCTCTTTCTGAAATCTAAAATTTTATTAGCTTTCAAGGCTTGCTTCAGAGGGTCTTGAGGGGCTGTCTTTAGTGCAGCCACACCTTGAAGGCTCTTTGTTCTGGATGTCCCACTTTTACAACCTCAGAGGAAGGTTATCTGGCCCAGGTACCAGCGGACACCTCGCTGCTGCTGAGGTTTGTGCCAAGCCGGTGGCAACTGCTGCCCAGCCAGCGGGAAGGTGCTCATCCACAGATGGTCCCACATGGTCAGTGGCTCCAGATGGCCACCTGGTATGGACCAGACATCCATGGAAGGCACATTTGGCAGTGCTGTTGTCAGCCAAACGTGCTCACTCTGCCGTGGGGTTGCAGTGCTTGCTGAAACCTGGTGGCTTGGAGGCTGCACGAAGGGGTGGTTGGGCACACACCGTGCTTGTGGGGAGGGTGGTCTCTGTGCCTACCATTGCATTCCAGGGCAGTCAGAAATGAAATGTAAAAGACTGAAGTGACAGTGCAGTATATTTTTGATACCAAAATATTTCAGAATTGACAGAAAGATTTAAGTTGCTGAATACAAGGTGCTGCTGCTGCTGACCTGTCACAGCACTTGCTCTTCAATGGAAGCTGGTTACTGTGTCTGCAAAGCTTTTCCTGCAGATCTGTGCCTCAGGTGATGTGTAAACACCTCTCCAAATTCTGCAGACACCTGTTGCTTTGAAAGCTGCTTCCTTTCCCTTCTTTATGGTTAGCCTTGTGTATTGTTGACTTTGAAATGCATGTTGGTATCTAGATCCCACTTTTCCCTTGGCGAATAGGGCCACTGGCTTGGGGTATTTCACACCCTCGTTTCTGGCAACATCTAACAAACAAGGAAAGGCAGCCTTTCAAAGGGAATACTCTGCCTGTGAAGTCCTTTCTGTTCTTGCTTTCTGTTAGTAATGATGTCCAACTGTCCCCTATGTTCTTTTCCATCCTGTGGAAGGAGTGGACCAGGACAGGCAATTATGTGTAAGTCATCGTCCTCTTTAACTGTCTTTAGGATGGCTAACACAGGTTTAAAATTTGGTTCTTTCCCTGTCACTAAATGCAAAGGACAGGGAGTCCTTTGTACTGCAGTTAAGATGGCAGATTTGTTCAGGGAAAATTTTCCAGATCAGTGGGGCTGTCACATGCCACAGATCTGCAGTGGGACAAAGGGGCTCAGGGTGACGCTGTGTTTTCTCAATGAATTAGCCTGGGTTTTCTGCTGGAGAGATGATCAGTCTCTGGGAGACAACAGAGAAGCTCCTGTTTGGTACAACTCACAGAGCAGTCCTGGTGATCATGGTGGAATCACATTCATCTCTGCAGCTCATGCATACTGTGAGTTCAGCTCCTGTAATGCACCGAGGCAGCATGAGTGGAAGTTTTGGGAGGGTTGTGAATAGTGCTGCTCCCCACTAGAGAGCTGTGGCTTCCTTACAGGCCTGTAATGTTCAGCAGGTGGTGTCTGGAGCAGTGCAGGGCTCTGGGAACACCAGAGGAAGGCTGTAGCCCCTCCTGCCTCTTCCCACACTGTGACTGAAATGGCTGACGTGACGTCCTGCTGTGCAGGAAGGCTTTTTAAGTTCGTGGATAAGGTTTGATGGTGATTAATGTTAATTATATCTTCCTGCCTTTCACCTGGAGGAAGGAAGTGGCATTTTCTCTCTCGGGAGGGTGGGTTTGTGCTCTAAGCAGGTTCAGATAATTCTACCTGCCCTTGTCCTGAGGAACAGCACTGAGTATTCTTTGTTAGAATCATAAAGCTTTATGCTGAGAGACTGAAATACACATTTGAATGGATTCTTCTCCTCAGACCCTGAAATAGCAGGTTAGGAGCATCTACACCCTGTTGGCACAGGTGCCAATGGAGGCTGGACTCCATTCTGTTCTATTTGGGGAGTGAGATGTTTATCAAAATTAAAAATACCAACTGTTCTCTTGCAAAGAGAGGCCGTGGCCTGCCACCAGCTTCACGGAGAAGTCACGGCCTGGCCACAGTCACTTTTCATCCGTGGATGAGATCCTCATCTTATGGGTTCCCTCATAAAAAGAAGCAAGGCTTGGAGTGTTTGCAGGAGTTCTGCTGCAAGGAAGGCAATTTTGGATCTGGAAAAGACCCCCAACTAAACAGGATTCGAAAAGTTGAGTTTAGGAAGTAGCTAACTGCAGTTAAAGACCCAGTGATTTTTCACTAGCTGTAAAAGATCCATTCCTCATTCTGGAAAATACACGTTTTTAAAATCCTTTGAAATAACAACTCGATCTGCTACTTGTGTTTTATACATAATACATACACAAACACGTTGTGTAATGGAGAATTATGAGAAAACCATGCTTAATGCTTAAGAGCTAGACTGAGAAAAAGTGCTGTCAAAATTAGCTTGTTGATGGCTCCATGACGAAGCCGAGTTATGACAAAACCTAAACAAATATGAGAATGATAGGAAGTTTGTGCAGGGCTCCCTAAAAGTGCCAGCAGAGGGCCCTGCACTAAACGTACTGGCCCTGGATTAAGCCGAGTGATGAGCAAGCTCCATTTCACTATAATAATCATAAACTGCCATCTTTGCTCTGGATAATCGCTAGTAGTCATCAAGGGGAAGCTAATTTTGCACGGAATGAATTAGTGATTTGTGGGAAAAGTAAAACGGCAGAAATGGGACAGCATAATTGTGTTGGTGACACTGGGAGTGTGCTGAATCAGTCAGATAAATATGTAATTATGGGTTGTCACTGCTTTGGAGATGCTGTGAATGGCTGGGTACCTGGGTGTCAAGCTGTGGCTGGCCCATGCTGAGGTTGCTCCACCTCAAACCTGACTTCTAAGAATTTCTCAGCCACACAACTTCGAGCAGAGCAGAATTGCTGGGAGGCTGGGGCAGTTTTCCTGCATGCAGGCAATGCTGCAGCCTTTCAGGATCAGCTCTTGGGTCCCGGAGCATGTTGTGCCCCAAACCTACCTTTGCATTGCTCCTCCTCTCACTGTCGCTGCCTGTTGCCCACAGGCGTGACCTGGGAACGAAAAGAGTTCATGGAAGCAATTCCAAAAAGAGATGATACCAGAATAAAGAATTCACGCTGTCTCTGCTGCAAATAGTACACGGAGAAAACACTAAATGAGCTGCCCCAGTGTTGGTGTGACTGTGACTGAGGCGGCAGAGGGGGCTCACCCCGCTGCTGCCCATAACACATTTCATGGGCTTCGTGTTGATCTCCCGGCGTGCCTTAAAGCAAAACAGAGAGAAACTTCTGTCTTGGAGCTTGCCTTGGAGTCTGGAGGTCTGAGCCCTATCCCAGCCAGGGAGGGAGTGATGGAGAGAGCACAGGAGAGGGGAGACCAGAGAAGACCTCTCCTGTGTTTGCACAGTGGTGGCTGAGGACGTAGCCGCCACTTTGGTCACCCCCTGCGGCACACTCGAGCTCCTTTATTCTCAGAGCTGCTTCTGCGCTTGCAGAAGTGCTGCCGGTGGTGATCGGCGCTGGGTTCAGGGTTTGGGCTGCTTTGCCAAGAGGAGGCGCTGGCCGCTGCCTGGGATAACGAGGGACATCTTTGGAGATGTCCCGGCTCGGCGGCTCCCGGGTCGGGACCTCAGCTGGCAATGAACGCTTCCCAAGCGCGCAGAGGGAGTTTTATCCTCGCCAGGTCGCAGCACCGCTGCGAGAGGGTGCACCACCATTTACACCCAAAGGTAGTGCCGGGCACAATCGCTTCAAACAATGAGGGAGGTGACAGATCCCCGAGAGCCGCTGTCGCGCTGCACCTGCCCCGGCGGGCACAGCGGGCGGGGGCCGAGCCCCGCCGCCCCCGCGGCCGCTCCCCGCTCCTGCCACGGCCCCGGCGGAGCGCGGGGGGTGGCGGAGAGGTCCCCG